>VZTZ01021312.1:121445-140282 GCA_013400955.1 Drymodes brunneopygia | reverse complement strand
CTACTAAGTTAGTGGCTTTGTTGGCTGGCAAATGAGGAGGACAACGAAGAGCCCCACTCCTCCAAAATTAAAACTTTCTAGCTCTAACTTTATTTTATGGTTTCTCCACACCAAGCTCTCAAAAAATACAACACTACTACTAGTACAAGAAATAAACAAATAAGTTTAAAAAAAGACAGAGAAAGAAGGCCTTTTTCATGTGTTTTTGAAATTACACTAAAGATAATATTGCCAAACCCATTTTCTGTGTTTGACACAGTAATCACAGAGCAGGAGTATCACTCCTACGTGTCCTACCTACCAGGAATAGAAAACGGACTGCCAAGTACCACAAGTTCTTAACACAATTAAAGATGTAAAAACTAGAAAGGATACCTTACCCCTAAAATTCTTCCATGATATGTAAAAACCACACCATGTCATGCAGCGTGTGCCACACTGCACACACTTTAGCTACAACAGAAAAGTAGAATATACAAAGGAGATGTTACTTCAACCATCATATTTATGGTGTTGATAGGGGTCACCTGTGTACTAGTTGTCAGTGGCTTCCAATAAAAATAAATAAGTAACCAGATGCCTATAACAATTTAAAATGGTGTCAAGTGAATCAAATTTCAGACGGAAACAAGAAACTAATGAGAATTTAGAACAACTAGGCACTTCTAGATTCTGAGACAAATGACTTTTATTCTATACTACTTATGAGAGTTTACTAAAACACTCTAAATCACAGTGGTTGTCACCAAGGTCTTGTAAAAGATGAGTTACCAGCTAAAGAAAGAATAGTTTAACACTGTCTTTAATGAAGGAACTACAGCAAGCTGTATATCAGCAAAAGTTTGTACATAAGGAAAAGCTGTCGAGGTAGAGAGATTGGCTGAGTTTTCCTGGTGCCCACCAAGCATTCTATCACTGACTCTCCTCAGCTGCATAGGGGAGAGAAAATACTGTAAAATTCCTGGGGGTCAAGCTAGGGACAGGGAGAGATCATTCACCAATTACAGAATAGTGCAGGGGGTTCAGGCACCACAGGTGACAGATTTCTCCAGGACACATCTGCCTGCTCAGGTGTGGGCTCCTCCACAGACTGAAAGTGGATTTCTGCTACCCTGCAGACCTTAATGATCTTCAGGGTCACAGCTGCCTTACCATGGTCCTCACCAGTGTTTGCAGGAGAATCTCAACTCTAGCACCTGGAGCACCTCCCACCCCTCCTTCTTCACTGACCTTGATGGCTAGAAGGCAGTTTCTTTCCCATATCCTCTCTCATCTCCTGGATACCTTTTTGCAGCAGTTTTTTCTTGGATATGTTATCTTAGAGGCACTGCCGCTGACTCAGCTTTGGCCAGCAGTAAGTCTATTGGAAGCTGCTGGCACTGATTTCATCTAACTTCAAGGCAACCCCTGACATCTATCAGAAGTCCCCCTGTGCTGACTCCCTGATACCAAAACTGTGTAGGCAAACGCAATGCAGAAGAAAACTAGGATTCTAAACATAGGAAGGAGCTTATGCAGAATTTGAAATGTTCATGGAAAAGTGCTTGTATTATTGTTTTACATCATATTTAACTAAATAAAAGGTCTTTTTGATGGAGAAAATCTAGCATGAATTTTACACCCTTTTTTAAATTTAAATTTTAAATCACTCTTTTTATGAAGAGCCCCACAGATAACCCTGCCGTAAGACAGACACAAGAATTGAATACCAACATACTTTCACAAATGGTTATTACATCTACTTAGAAGAAACTAAGTTGGTAAAGACATTTAAAACTGACCTTTATTCATAAATTTGAGAAATTCTCTGAGAAAATAAATTGGGCAAAGATAGGTGCTTTTTTATGATGATAAATGCATATCAATGAGCTTCAGGAAAGGTGGGGGAAAAGAGATTGTAAAAGTTTAGCAAAAAGCTATATGGAAAACATAAAAGAGTAAATCATCAGTGGAGACCGTGCTACAGGGGAAAAGGAAAAAACAAACCTCAAACAAACCTAACTTAAATAGTTTGTGTGTACTAAAGGAAAACATACCTGCAGCATGAATAGCATGCTGCTTAAAAGGCTCTGCCCTCTAAAAAGGACGTGTGGCAGTGAAGACAACTCAGTGAAGAGAAATGAGAATGATCAGAGGATCACAAAAAAACCATATGAGGTTTAAAAAAAAATAAATTTGATCTTCAAGACTATAGTGAAGATCAGCTTTCAGCTAAATAACTTCAGATTTCCTTAGCTAGACACTAACAAAAAACAATCTTTTAAGACCTTCTGCAATGCAAATTGGTCTGATGCAAACACAAGCCTAATTTCCATCTGCTGCTACTGACAAAGTGTCAAGACCTTTAACAGAATGCAGTTATGAATAAAGAAAATTTGTTTGAAGAAAGAAATAATGTTAATTGAAAAAGAAATTGCTTTGAAGAACTAACTGTGACATTTCCTTCACTTTTTAAGGTAAGTAAATGGTCTTTATAAATGAAGACCCTCCTTTTCTTTAACTTCCAGTATATTTTTCTGGTTTCAGTCTACTAAAAGCTTTAATCTTTCTCCTGTGTAGAGACTCCTACCGTGCCCAGGTTAGACAGTAGGTCAGTGCCTCTCAGTCTCTGTGCCAAGGTTATGGACAAATTCCAGCTGGTACAGATGGTATTTATGACCTTCTCCATTTCCAGCAATCATAAATGCATCAGGCTCTATCCCCTTCAATTAGGATCAGCTTTCTTCACCAATACAAGACCTAATTTTGAAATTAATTAATCAATGATTCTGGCTACTTTAGGATGAACCTCTGACTTCTAAGCTGCTTCAACAGGTGCATTTTTTTTCGCCACTGAGACAGTACAGGTCACTGAGCCAGAATGATGCATATAACAGACACATGTGGAAGATTTTCCAAGAAGTTTACACATAGGAGGGGGAAAAAGACACTGGGAGATAGTCAGTAAAGTTCATCTAAGTAATTTCTAGGTAACTATGTACATGTCTTCTCTTCTGTTTGCTCCCCAAATTCCCTGCCATAACTAAGGATATTTAGTAACAGAGGAAAATGAGGGTTAGGTGTGACTATGGAGAGACTTTATTTCTTGTATGAAATTCTTGTGTAACGGAAAATCTGCTGGGCAGTAGACACATCACTAAACAGAATTCTCTTTGTTTCTTGAGCATTGCAGCAAACACTAGGCACAGGAACTCCGACGAACTGGATTATCATTTTCACACATTTACTGTGCCGTTATTAATCCTCCACTTAGCAGCATGATCCATTGTACAAACTGCATGTGAAACAGGGGCAAAGAACAGGCGCTTTGGTAAATTGAATTCATAGCCAGTAAAAAAGAAAGGAAGGGAGCAATAAATTGTCTATTCCATTCATATTTCTTGTATGTCACATCAAATGTAAAGGAAGAAAATTAATTAACTCTCATAATTTCCTTTTGCTTACAACATGCATTGTTCAGAAAACAATATTCTGCATTGTGTGATTATACCCATTCACCTTACTTCCTGCAGGAACAACAAACTAAACCTACTGTGCATACTTTATTTTTTCTGTAGCATTGACAAGAAACTCAGTAAACTAAAGTTTTCCCCAGGCATAAAATATGTCCTCATTATTGTGAAGGAGTAAAGTTGGGGTTGTTCCATGGTAACTGAGAGCAGAATTTAGTTTGGTGTCTTTCCAGTCCTTAAAAATAATATTCCAAGTGGGGTCAAATTTATGGCAATAGAATGGCAGTCATGACAGTCTGGCTGCTTTTCCGTTTGTTTATTGTTCTGAGTCATCGCTCTGTAGACTCCTCAAGTCCAGAGGGAAAAAAAGAATATGCTTCAATGGTTGCTTTCTCTCTGCACGCCAGCATTTTAAGAGAGAGTCTAAAATGAATTTGAAAAAGTTTTCAAGCTAGCTGAAACAACTAATCTTCACTTTTAAACATGGCATGTGTAAGCGTCATACTTGATGAACAAGTAAAACATTTATTTTCATCTTTAAAAGTATTTCTTAAAAAACATGAATATACAAAAATTTTTATTGAGAAGAATTCTAGAAACTGGATGTTGATACTATGTGAGAGGAGAGTATCTGAGGCTAAAGAAGTTATATTCTTTTTCCACAATTCATTCAGCATATACTGGTTATTTTCAACAGGAAAAGGTTCTTAGTTAATTTTGCTTAACAGTGCAAGGATTTGTCTCATTGGGACAATATTCCCATTTCTGGAAACTGATTAAGGTGATTGCCTTACCTTTCTTAGGTCCTTCTGTGACATTTCAGGATAGGTTTGATAGGGGTCTGCAGGAGAAGAGGTTTGGATAGACCCTTGATCAGAAGAGGACTAAAACTTACCAACTTTTGTAGGAAAAGCCTATGTTGTCCTTTCCTGATGTTGTTACATAAGAGTAAATCACTTCTTTCTGATTTATGATTTCTGTAGTCAAGTCACAGAGAGCTAACAGGTTACAGTGTTAAGAGGTCTATTTTGGGATATAACATCTGGCTTACTAGCTTCATTATGGAAACTCAGAAATTTTGCCCCTAAAGGCTAAATATCTCCAGTGTGTCTATACCTCTCTCACACTCTGTTTGCTCCAAAATTTCCACTGTATTCTTAAGCTGTAACCTAGCTTCCCATATGAGGAACCATGGGTGACCAGCACACATATTTGAGATTTACAGCAAAACTCCTTTGCTATGGTTTTGGTCCATAGCTAGGCAATGCTGCAGACTGTTTTTGAGGACCATATAGGTCAGATGCTGTTCCCACTACAATGTGTAAATGACATTACACTGGTGTGGATGGAGGAAGGATTTTAAAGACATCAAAACTGTAATAGATAATGCTATTGGTGTATATGGGGGCAGATCAAACTATCCCCATATCCCCATATCCTTCCTTTAGTCTCAGAGATAACAACTTAGTTTTATCCAGATACAGCCTTAGGCAAACTAACATACAGATCACATGACTGAACAGGAGAGTTGAAAACAAAATAGGAAGATATTTGAAGGTGTAAATGCATCCCAGAAGGATATTTGTGCTTAGAATGATGTTCACTGCTCTCACTGGGCATACTCAGACATGTCATAAGAAGGGTATTAGAAGACTGATCAAATGAATCTATAAAAGACCAGACTGACATGCTAACAGCATTTTTTAGGGACTGTTTTGTTAAAGGTGCATACTTGGCATACACGTCTCAAGAACACTCAGGGCATGAAAGTTAGGCCAGAATGAAAATCTGACTGTGATTCAGGCAGTAGTTTCTGTTCATATTAAAAAACACTCTGAGCACTTACAATGACAGCCATATAAATTATTTACCTACAGAAATTAAGTTTTCAATCATTTCAATCATTATAATTGTTAAATTAGAAGCTATTTCCTGACACACTTCTTCCTTAATTTTAAGTGCAATTATGTGAGTA
This sequence comes from Drymodes brunneopygia, assembly GCA_013400955.1. NCBI lineage: Eukaryota > Metazoa > Chordata > Aves > Passeriformes > Petroicidae > Drymodes > Drymodes brunneopygia. The sequence goes on along the minus strand of VZTZ01021312.1, from coordinate 134,855 downwards.
CCCCAAGTAATTCAAAAGAATTTGAGCAATTTTCTCCATTATTTGAGGGAGTTAAAATCTCCCTTTAAGATAAAACTCTCTAACTACACTTGGATATAAATCGGGTCCATATTCAAGCCTTTTCTGTTATGTACATGTCTCCATAAAAACATCAAGACTGACCAGGACAACAGAACACCTCCCTCTAGCCTAGTAATAAACCATTTATTGGAAAAAAGAGGACTGTCTCTTCCCTGTACTTTCAAACATCATTTGTATTTTACTCATTGGCAATTTATCTTAAAATATGCTATGGTGAATAAAACCACTGTAGTGAACCTGCATGAAGACAGCTCAGGTAATTCTGACAGACTCATTTCTGGATTGTGGCCTGGCTTATGTAGGAGTTCAAGACTGATGTTTACTTTAGCCAGGAGAGTAGCAGATCTAGACATGAATGGAAATGCAGATCTAGGCACACAGCCAAAGTACAGCACCTTAGGTTCATGTGTCTCTTTATGACCTGCAGGTCATTTATGGATAAATCTCTGTTAATGAGATAATCCTAGTTCCTTCACCAGATGTGTTTCTATGACAGAAGAAATTATCCTATACAAGGAAGTCCTAGCATATTTATCTTTACTTATAGATACCTTTATTTTATAAGTAATATATACTTGCTTACCTGTCACAACACTAAACAGTACCACACTGTTATAGAATTTTTCCTGTTTATGTATCTCACAGATGGAGAAACTTGAATTAAGAACACACCAAAATTCTTGAAAATAAATTAAATCTGAGTAGTATACGTACATTTGAATTCTCTACTAAATTTTCTCAATACATAAAGCATTTAACATACAGAAAGAAGGTGAAAAAAATGAATAGACATGAGAGATTCTGCCTAGACAGAAATTTGGAATTCAAGTCATGCATTTCTCCAAATTCATAAGAAAAAGTTAAACCCAGTATTTTTTTCTTTTACATATTTGAGACAATGACATATCTGTATATATGACCAAATGCAGGAAAGAATAATATTTTCTGATGCCCCTTCAGCTGACAGCACAGAGCCTTCTCTCTGTTTCGTTACTGAGCATGGCTGTGTTCCAAGTAGGTGTTGTACATGCATTATTTCAATCCAAAAGTATATGAAGCTCAATTATGATTTATTACCAAAAACTAGCTAAGAATTGCCTAATGGACACAAGTGTAGAATGTAATGGAAATTCCAATAGGCACATCATATAAATCATGTTTTGGAAAGAAAATCTGATTGGCTGATCCTGACACAATGATCAGGGGAAATATTAGTTCGGAGAAAAAAATAAGCAGACTTATGTTGTCCCTTTAGAATTGCATTGTTCCACAATGGGTTGCATTTTGTACCAATCAACTAAAGTCTATTGGATAAAGTATTGGAAGCTTTCATAATACAAATTTCCAGGTGAACGATCTCTTGCTAATTAACTATTTCCACTCAGAGGGCCATATTGAAATTCTATGATTTCTATTACTTACTTTATAGAGACTTTTAATATGTTTATATTGTTTTTAAAAATTTTGTTTTTGTTTATCCTTTCTTATTTCTTTTCTCTTTCTTCAAGGATTGAAGTACTATGTAATAGCAACACCTGTCAGTAAAATTTGAGCACTATCCCCTAATTTTGTCAGTTTGTGCTGCAACAGAATGACCTATTTTCCATTAAGAAAGTGTTGGTGGTAATTGTTTCAAGTAAAGAATCATGCCAGCAATGAATACAGGGATTATTTAACTGTTCTTACTGTAATGCTTACAAAATTAAATCCACATCTACTGTGTGAAGTTTAATTTTCTATTTTTTGCATGGCTACTTTATACAGTGGAGTGGCAAAGATCAAAGTTCCCGTGATGACAAACTCTTAGAAGTTTCGTATACACCCGAAACTGCAGCTAAGAGAGTTCAGTCACTGAGCATCTGGCTGTAAAAAATGGATTGATTTATTCTTTAATACTAGAAATATACAGGTCTTGAAGAATTAGCTCAGCTGGTGAAAAAGTTGTTCATGCATTTCCAGGGTCACTAGGCTTCCATATAACTCAGAAAACAAAACAAGAATCATTTAAAACAGACATACAGAAATGCCAAACTGAAGGATGAAAAAACATTTTGTTACTTTTTAGAAGAGGTTTGAATTTGCAATCAAAAATGCATACTGTTCTCTGATAGCCTTTTTTTTTAGTCAAGCTACTATGTATTGGTGAAAAGTGCTTTATTAGTCTCCTCCATCTTGATCTTTCAGGAAAAAGGTTTTAATTTCACCTACCTTCTAGCTGAACTTTACATAAATTGCTGAAAATTACTCAGAGATGTCCTTGTCCCTCTTATGAGTGGTATAATAGGAGTTTAAGATATGCCAATGAGAAAGAAAACAGTTGGCATTTTCTATTAATAATTCTGTCCTTCACTGTTGTGATTACTTCTGTGCTTCTTTGCTTACTGTCTTTGTTCAGCTGCTGTACATTTCACCTCTGTGCTAGGTTCAATCTGAGCAGTGACTGCTACATCCTTTCTTCTATGTGAGAAATGTGTCACATGAGGACTCTCAAGCTTGCAAAAATGTTTGCAGAAAATCTAAAATCTACATAGGGTAAAATGTTTGACAAGAATTTCTTTTATTTCACTCTTAATTTTTTATAAATACAACATTTTCAAGTATGTCAATGATTTGATGCTGAAAGGGGAAGATGCATCATGTGATCTGCTGAGCTACACTAAAAATCGAATCATTAATATATAAAAATGGGACTCTAGATGTTAAATTTCAATCTTATGAGCTAAGAATAGATTATCACCTGTATCTGTATAGGAGTTCAGGCTAGGCTTCAATTACACCCTCACCAAAAAAAAAAAAAAAAAAAAAAAAAATTCTTACTTATGTTCTCATGATATTAAGCAAGCCACCCAAATCGTGATTTATTCAAAGGATTCTGCTCATGTGTTTAAGTGTTGTGTAAAATGTGGGCTTTTCATTCCAGGAATACAACAGAAGGCTGAGAAATGCTGTCATAAGTGACAGTCAACATAATAGTTTTTTCGCCTTTTAATGGCTTTATGGAATCCAGACTACCTTACACTAACTTCAGAAACCTCAGAAGAGCTCCATTTAGTGAAGCTGAATGCTAAGCATTTAGCAAATGAATCTTGTTTATTTTAGTCAAGTCATCCAAAACTCAGGTTCCCCAGTCATTTTTGAAAATGTAAGCATGCTTTGTTTTTTATCAGCCTTTCCTCAGTGCTCCTCTTCTGTGTTATTGTTACCATAGAGACTGGAGGAACAACAGCACAAGGGCGTTGAAAATACAAGAATCACTGCTTTCTTGCCAAGTAAATTTCTATAATTTGCTCATCCCCTTTTTACCTCTAAAGTTGCAGTCTTTCAAGATCCTGTTTCATTCTTCCATATTCTTTCCCCATGTGTTTTCAATAGGAAGAACACAAACATTCTTACTGCAGTTCCTCTTCGTGCTACATTCATCCTCAGCTCTTTCAGCTCAAACCACAATTTTCAGTGGGAACATCCTAAGCCACTTGACTAAGCAACAACAAGAAAAGATGAATGGGAAAGGGTGGGACAAGAGAAAGGAAGGAAGGAATAGGAAAAAGAGAGAAAAAAAAGAAGCTGAAGGAGAGAAAGAAGGAGGAAATGAGATAAAGGTCTTGTAATTTTAAGGTCTTTTTCACAGCATGAAAAACTCCAATTGAGACAAACAAAAACATAATCTTCTGATACACTAGTTAAATTGTTTACGTATGGGAAGAAAATAGATTTAAGTCGCAGTCCAAATATTCAAATTCAGAAGTTGGCTTAGCTTCCAAGAACAATGGTGCTAGCTACAAATACTATCTGTTTTTTATGTAGAGAAGTTGTCTTTCTGTAGCACATTTTTCTTGCAGGCAAAAAGAAGCAAATGTCTTTCTGTAACCTAGAATATATGTCACAAATTCAAACCTACAGAAACATGACTTTGCAGAAGGGAAGCTGATTTGTGAAATAGCAGCTTGCAAAAAACCCCCAACTCATAAGGAGCTTGAACAGTAAAAAAAATCCACAAAAATTCTGAAGATGTGGGTTTGTAATGATATCAGTGGTCCTCTTTCACATGACCTGTAAATAGAAATATTTTTTTATTCATTGTCTTCTTTCTCATACTGTGTTTCAGATTGAACAATACATTATATTCTGATTCTGTTGTTTCCATTTTCTTGACAGTAAAATAGCAACCAAACAGAATAATTACTATACTTCAGGGCTTTTTGTCTCTGGAAACTTTTTCTCATCACATTTTTCTAGAAGCAAAAGGTGTTGGCATGTTCTCACTTTACCTCCTTCACTGGAGACTGATACTATTGAGTGTTTCACCTTCACTGCTTCTTGATATATTGTGTGATTTCAATAACTTTCGAGTCTAACAGTTCAGTTTTGTTTCTTTCTGCAGAAAAATTCTTGTCTAAGGTTCTGCTCTTAGATCCTGTGGATATGGTGATCAATAAATACATAGATAGGCTATTTCAGCTATTCCCATCAGAGATTAACAGGAATAACCAATCATTAGTAGGGATAACAGCAAAGAGTCTAAGACTATAAGATGGCCAAAACTCAGTTCTGCCACCACTTGGGGGTGTTATTACGGGATGTGCTTTCATCAATACTTCCATGAGCCTGTGTGATTTTCAGTACATTCTTTTTCTGCATGACATACACATCTACAGTTCACAGATTCTTATGTATGCCAGTGATTTTCATACAAACAACTAATCCGTGCAAAGTGCACAGGCAACACGCGGGACAACAAGCAATATATTTTGTATTCAAAAAGCTCATCATATTGACAGCTGCACATGATTCTTCAGGTTCCTGTTTCATTCGATTCTCCTCTCACACATTAAAACAGAAACAATTTGTTGCCCTCTATTACCCCCGTCTTCCTCTTCTGTCCTACCTTCCAACCCTCACCTAATCGATCCTTCTCATATCCCTGAGTGCACATACAGTTTCTGCGTCCTAGTGATTTTTCCCATTTTCTCATGTTGCTTCTCTATCACCCTATCTAACCTCCTGATCCATTCATCTCTTTCCCCTTTGTCAAGAAAGATTTTTTTATTTTCATCCACAACCATATTGGTCAAATTGATTCAGGTCTGAAAGAACTGAAAAAGAGCCAGATAGAACTAGAATAATAGCAATGATAAAATTGGTTTTCTGTCCTTTTAGAATCCTGCTTAGCAAAAAAGAACATGTACAGCTCTGACTTCCAGCTGTGGTTTAAAAACAATAAATTAGTGAAGAATCTCCCTTGTTAGTACTGTCATATTGTGGACTAAATATACAAATATCCCTAAATAGCTGAAATCTTAATTCTAAGATAAAATCATACAGTAAGGGAAAAGCTGGTTTGCATAGATTATTTGTGTTACATCATATGGTCTAGCCAGACAGATCTTCGTAGAACATTTTCAGTTTACAGGGTAAACAGATAAGTCAAAAATATTTCTGGGCAGAAGGGGATCTTTAGTCTCAGAAGAAGAAGCATCATAATGTTTTTTCATTCCCCTATGTACCGGACTGTGCTGCTGAAACTAGCACAAAGCCTTATTTACTGTACTTCACTACAACAATAATGGATAGAGTTATATAGCATATGTCTTGAGGATAAATTGCTTCAATTATTTTATTCTGAGGAACAATGAGAATCACACTGATGATGCTCAAGCAATAAGAACAGCAGTATTTTACTATTTAGATAATATTATCTGTGATTCAGAAGTCGTTTATGCATGTAAAATTTACCTACTCACTTCAGGCATTTAATATCTGCCCTTAGACACCAAACTGCTTTTCACCTTCTTCATGAAATGCAAAGCCTTAAAAACAAAGACACAACCCATCTAAATAGATAGCCTCATGTATGGGCACTTTCTGTCAATGTTACCTTAAGAAGGATTAGTGAAGACATATTACACCAAGTCTTTATTCCTCACCAAGTGAAATAAGGTTTCTACTTTATATAAACATAAAGTGAGAGCTTCTAAAAAAAACAGACTTAGAACACAAGAGATGTACTTGGCAGAGTTTACACAGACACACTGAGGGACACTTTGAAACAAAATGTTCCAATGAGTACTCCTGGAACTCCCAAATACCTGCAAATAACACAGTGGTTTAGCAAGAGCAAACCTACCCCACTGGGCAGTGGAATACATTCCTACTAGTGATATATGTGTTCAAAGGGTCAATAATCTCAACTTTCTCAGTAGGGAGGAGGAACATGATGATATCCCACCTTGGAAAATCTCCTTCTGTGGTTGGAGAAAACCAAATATTGTTATTATCACAATATGGATCATAAATTGCACTTACAGTAATGCATATGTGTGCGGTCCTACTGTGACTAGAGCCTTGGATTGCCTTTATCAGATCTAACTATGAGGCTGACCTTCATTATGCCTCAAGATCAAGAGATCTCTATTCCTGATAATAATATGCATTGGCCCATAAAATATCCAAGTCAATGGCGGTGGTGGCGACCATCAAATAAGGTTGAATCTCTGAAATGGAAGGCAAGGATTAAAAAGATAATAGGTAAAAATTAAAGCATGGGTCCAGTTTGATACAAGGTCAGGCACAGATCCTGATCACTCTCATGAAAAAAAATCTCAGAAAGCTATGTTTATTACTTGACATAGCAATAAATCATGTCAGTTACTTTTCTTATGTAATACTTTCTAATTATCATTACAGTCTGCTTTACCTCTAAAGCTCTCAGATCAAAGATACACTTAATTGTCAATATGTCAGCTTAACTACAAAACGTATACAGAAACAATAGCATAGTGTTTCAGAAAGATGAATGACATTAAGATAGAAAATGTTTTGACAGCTCTAATATCTCTCGGTGATGAAAACTGTTTAAAAAATAAAATAAAAATCATTCGTTACTTCTTTTTTTGCAATATGTACAATTATAGAAGAAACAAAGGACAAAATATGGATATCATTAGATTAAAAACCAGAGAATTATGTCACAACAAAATTAAGATAGAATGGAGAAATAATGAATGTGAGAAATAATGAAACATAAATGACTGGATTTATTTTTGTTGCCCAAAGGACTTAGTTGAAGGCTGGGCTGAGAAGACTAATGTCTGATTATCTGCTCCATCAACAGCCTGGCAGTGCAGGACTTTGCGTTCATTGCTGAAAGCTGGCCACTGGAACACCTTATGATTAAATATCTTTAGCCTGAGTGTGGAGTTATAAAAAGTAAAAAGAATAGCCTGCCTTTATTCTCTGTTTTGACTGCTTATTCTGCAATTATGTAGGAACAGAAGATAATAGTAATAGACAAATTCATTTGTAAGAGTTTGTCTCTGACAGTCCTATCAAGAGAAAGAACCATTTTTTTTCCTGTCGAGTTGGTTTCTTCAATAAGATGAATTTGTTTTAGAAGAATGATATTTAAAGTACAAATGTTCAGCATTTTCCAGGGTAAGAAAGCTTGTGGGTTTTTGTCCCATACATCTTAGACTAATAAAGCTTGTGGTTTCATTGCTAGTTTAGAATAAAGGTAAGTTTAAGAAGGTACAAATGACCCCCATTTTTGTCCCTGAAAAAGAAATGCCAATATAGTTTTAATGTAGCTTATATATTTAGTAAAAATTGTAAGAGATGCATACATCACAAGGGTAATTTCACACCTGAAGAATCAGGAGACTGAAGGAAGTGCCTCTGAAGTTACTGTGCATCCAGCACTTTCTCTTTTTCATATTCTTTTGCAACTGCACATTTCACTCATTCATATTCTGTCAGTGGCTTTTGTCCTGCATAGAGATAGCTCACCTTACAGAAAAATATACAAGAAATAATTAGGAAGTGGATGATCTGAAGTATCAGCAATTTTAAGTAGATTTCATATGATTTCTAACTGATGTCTGACTGCAGAAAAGTAGATAAAAGAAATTTTGAAGTATAAAAATGTTCAAGACCTGAATGATATTGATGCAATAAAATATTTTAAAATAACTCAAAAAAATCCCATCTCAGTAATATGGACTTCATATAAAGCACATATTTATTAAACAGACAGAGTCTGGTTTTACATTTCAAATATGGCAAAATAGTTCCCTTCAAAAAACAGGACACATGAAGGACAAGGACAGATTGAACTGGAATTTTTTTTTCTGTTTTTTTTTAACATTGAGAAATATTGACACTATTCAGGATATATTGATTCAATCTTAGGTGTCCAATAACCAGAAATGTAATCTCCATGTCTAATCATATGATGGGTTATTTCACCCACATAAAGCAAATGGACCATATGTTTGACTTTAAAATTAATTCATTATCATATGAATTAATGTCAAGTTGAGTTTCTGGACATAATATTCAGTGAGAGAGAAAAACATTGACATTGGGCACCTATTTTGCTGGAAAGTTAATGGCAGTCTTTGCCCAAGTGGTAGGATATTTAGATTTAATTCCAAAAGAAATTAATGGCCTGGATTTGCTTTACTAAATTCAAGCAACTGTTCAAGAAGATAAATCAGAATGAGAGTCTACCTTTAAATATGTCTCTTGTGCATAGCTTAACACATGACCCATATCAGTGCTTTTAATACTGCTTAAATAACAAAATAGTTATAATATACTTAAAGGCCACTACCTAAATAACAAAATAGTACTGAAATTGAAGCAAGCATTGGAACAGTTCTCCTTAAGAGAGATTTTAATTATACATATCAGCATTAAGTTTCCACTCTTTTTGAGGCAAAACACTGTGCTACTTGTATACTTGCAATCACTTATGTGTTAGTAATTAGTATTAAACTCGAAGTTATCATAACTGTCTTGAACTCTAAATTATGGGAAAACAAAATGTACTGTTAGAATACTGTGTTATATCCTGAGACAATTCAAGTATTTCAGGCCAGCAAAGTTGTGAAATCTTCAATGTGTAAGCTCACTACCTAATTTTCTCTGAGATCTGGGCTCAGAGTGGTGTTGCCTCAGATTTTAAGAGCCATATTTTGTTTACAAATTTGGCTTATGAAGACAGAACAGAATTTACTCAAAGATGACTGGATCAAAGCCGAGGAAATGGCTGAACAATGATGAATGACTGGAGTAAGAAGGTGATGAAACAGGAAGTAATTATTAGGCTTTGAATATAATAACAATCCTGGTAAAATTCTATTATTGATTTTAAAAGAGTGACACTTTCAAGCTTTCATGACACCTTTCCATTAGTGTAAATAAGCACTCAATGAATTTCTTCAGAAAGTACAAACCATCTGGAACAAATTCCCAGATGTGGCTCCCTTCTCTGCTGAGCCTCTATGCCTGTGAGTTAATTAGTCAGATCATGTTCAGGTGAACCACCTCAATGGAGTAGCTACGGAAGAATCTTAAATCAGATCGTGAAGTGTAAAGCTTACCAGGAAGTAGGTACATTTATTTATTTATTTATTAGTCAAAAAGCAAGAAAGTCCTCAGGAGAAGAAAATAGTGTATTACTAGTGACTGAATATGCCAAAATTAATCAGTTAGGAGTGATGCCTTTTCCNGTTTCCCATCTCTACGTAGTTTCTAGGGTGTTTAGTCTCCTGGCCTACTGGACACCAAGAAACCAGGCTAAAGTATCACACCTAAAGCATCACAAGTATGCATGCTAATACTTGTGAATATAATGAACTGTGTAAGAGGTATTTAAGAGAAAAGGCAAAAAATCCTTCAGGTATCAGGAGCAACTGAGACAGAAGGCATTAGCATATTGCTCTATGTAAATGCACTCTTGAGCTGTAAGAATGGACTATAACTTTATACTTTCTCTGCATATCTGCCTAATGTAATTTGCAGCCTTTTAAAAGATCACACAGAGTACTCGTATTTGTAGTGTTATAAGAAATTGCTGCCATCAAGCCGTGAGTTGCTGCCCTCTCAGCAGAAATGCTGCAATCAACAGTGTGAGCTGGTTACAGTCAGACAAATGCTTGTGATTGACTGGCTCCACTGCTTCCCTCTCCTCTGCTGGAAGTGACTGCTTTCTCTGATGTGATTTAAACTGACCTGTGTCATTCTGAAATAGACAGGCTGTGCTCACACAGTCAATGCTACACTCTAGGATAGGTGTGAAAATTAGCCATGCTGGAGCAGCTCTGGAGATTAACCAAATGTAACAGGTTGTGGCTTCCTAAGCATTTTCAACTATTCCATAGAAAAATCTATCTGACTAGAGGAGGAACCTCAATTCTTACGGAAGCATAGAGTTTTGCAGCTGAGTAGCAAAGGCTTATCTAGGCATGCTATTTTGCAGCCCCTTCAGTAATTAAAATATAAAGGTCCCTTCAGAGAAATGTAATCCAACCATGTGTAGCTTTACTCAAAACTACTAAGTGAGATGAGGAAGCAAAAGGTAAAATCATTAAGTTACAATTTAAAGCTGGAATCCAACTCTAATTATAGATTAATACCTGTAGATTAAAAATACGAAAATAGCCTGATGTGTTAGGGCAGAGGTTGAAATTTCTCTTTTTTTTCCACAAACTCTGTTGTGATGAAATAAGCCTCACAAAATTAGGCATAGATAAGAATATCCATTCCTTCTTCATCTTTTTTTTCTTCCCTTCATTCAGTCCCTAATATTTCATAGTAGTTTCAAGAGCTATAGGATAATATAACACTCCATTATTACTTCACACAGTGAAATATGAAGGTGAAACAGTTTTATGTAGAGTTTTCTTCTCTTTTTGAAAAACTCACAGAATTATTTTCAAATAATTAAAATTATTTTCAAATAGCAACTTAAATTCTAAATCACCATTTAATTCAAGAAAAGCTGAGCAGACCCCTACCTATTCATGAGTCCGTGAACTGTAAGGGCAGTTTTCTTCAGGAAAGTTTGTTCCACTTGATGATTGACCTGGTGGTACATATTTACAATGGTATTGTATGCAGTCTGGTATCATAGTTAGGTACCAGCAGTAAGTTTGGCCTCTCAGTTGAAGTAAAGAATTTCTCTTTTAGCTATAACTGAAATTAGATTGGTGTCCCCAGTAAGACTTTGTCCATCATTCATCTGGACAGAAAGCAGCATTTTTTTCCTGTTAACTTCAACATTCTAAACTGATGGGATTTTAAAGAGGCTCTGAAATACTCAAAAAGACTGTACTTCATAAATTAATGTATCTTTAAAGAATGCAGAGTCTTCAAGAAGGAAAACACCACACAGACATGATTTTAATAAAGAAAGACATTCCAAGTCCTTGTTATTCATATTTTCTTCATGTTGTTCCAGTAGGAACATCTGGCCCATTGTTTTGGCTTTGACCCCTTGACTTGCAGAATAGAAGTGTGCTCAGTCACTGCCTTTGGCATTAGTATTGAATTTTCTTGGAGCTCACACCAACAGCAACTAGGGGATGCAAGATGCCACAGGGTGTGAGCAATTTACTCATAACCCTTAAAGTAAGCAAATGTGATCAAAGTCACTTAATGGAATAGATAATTTGGGTTGTTTGCAGTGCATCTCCAATGGCGCAACCACTACTAGGCATGTGAGGGAATCAGGGAACATCACTGAATGAGCAGCTTTTGAGAAGCAGTAATTAGCAGGGAGAAAGATGAATGAGATATGTTCAGCCTCGGCTGCATTTCCCACACATTACACTACCTTGTGTTCCTCTATCTGCCATAGTCCAAAATTCATACCAATAGCATGGTCCAAATTCCCTTTGTTGCACCAGTACTCCTGAGCTAGCTCCATCTGGCTTCCTGCACGCTAACTGAAGCTGTGTGACTAAGGGGAGAAAATGGCTCTGCAGCTGGCTAGATCAGATTCTGACTCCCCACTGCTGCCAGCTGAACAGAGAGGGAAAAACAGACAGAAAAAAGCTGAAGTTTCATTGCTACCAAGGTATCTTTTCCATTCTAGAATGACATAAGCAGAAAGTGCCATGGTGCTTCAGTTGTCTTTATGAAATGAACAAAGCTATTGTGGTTTTTGTGATATTAGAGAGAGAGATGTCTTTCTCTATCCATTTTCTCTAATGCCACCCCTCTTTCTTTTTTCTATTGTTTCTGCTCTTGACTCAGTCACTCAGAGAGCCCAAAATCTCCTATCTTGTGCAAAACTAAATGTGTTGAAACAATGTTTTCTTCTCCAGTGGACAGGAAAAGCAGACAGCAAAAGAGCAACTTAGGACTCTGGTTAGGACAGAGGGTGTTAAATGGTTCTGTGGTGCTGAAGACTGTGAAACAAAACTTAAATGATCATGTGCAAAAGTGAGTTAACTGAATGGGAAGAAATAAAAAGATGGTGAGGATCAGAAAGAGAGAAGGAGGTTTACTAAGAATGTCTTTGATTGTATAGTCTTAATATCTTATTTGTAGACCCATGCCATTGAAAACTCTTGTTTTGAAAGGTAAATAAATGCTTGAATAGATATAATGATTAAAGAATGAACCAAGGAGTTGGTGGGAAAATAAGCAAAATAATTTGCAATCCTATTAGCTCTTTTTTAAATAGATGAAGAGAATTTACAGCTGTTTACTGCTTAAAGCCCACAAAATCTGATTGTATACACATATGGTACTAAAAATACAGAAGAGATATGAAAGTTGAAAATCAATAAATTAGTTCAGTGAATACAATGAATTATGACTGAAAGATATAGAAATTGACACTGTCGTTCCTTTTCTGTTTTGTTTTCTTTTATTTTGTTTTGTTGGGGTTTTTTGTTTTGGTTTAGTTTTTTTTGTTATCAACTTACCTGTAGTATTTCAATAGCTAACTTACCCAGTTCATGTGTGCCAAAAGTTTAATTAAATTTTATCAAAGACAACACCTCAGTAACCAAGAAATGTATTCATAGAATTCCTGACAAATAAAAATTCACCTGCTCTACACAGTATTACTGAGGATTTTACAGTTTGATTCTGGAGCAATGAATACTTTATGCCAGCAAAATATCAACCTGAAAAAAAAAAAAAAAAGAGAGAGAGAAAGGGAAAGCATGCAGTGTATTTAGTTGATGCATTGATTTTGCACAGTCTGGTTTTTGGTAGTGGGGTGCCACAGAGATAGCTTCTGTGAGAAGCTGCCAGAAGCTTCTACCATGTCCAGCACAGTCAATCCCTGATGGCTCTGAAGATGGAAATGCTGCTGGCCAAGGCTGGGCCAGTGGGAGAGGTTGGTGATGCCTCTGTGATGACATATTTGAGAAGAAAATCAAAACAAAGAGAACACAGTTTTCTCTAGCCAGAGAAGAGGAGGTGAAAACATGTGGGGGAAACAACATGGAGACACCAAGGTCAGCGGAGAAGGAGAGGCAGGAGGTGCTCCAGGTGCCAGAGCAGAGATTCCTCTGCAGGCTGTGGTGATGACCA
>VZTZ01021312.1:108389-121041 GCA_013400955.1 Drymodes brunneopygia | reverse complement strand
CTGTGGAAGAGTGATACTTCAACAGTTTTGGAAGCGTTGTCTGCCCATGGAAGAAAATCACATTGCAGCAGGTGCAGTAGGACTGCTGCTCGTGAGAGTGGACCCACACTGGTGAAGTTCATGGAGAACTGTCTCCCATGGAAGGGACCCCACGGTCTCACAGGGAAGGACTCCTCTCCCAGAGCAGCGGAAAAAAATTCTGGGTGATGAACTGACCAAAAATCCCCATGCTCTGTTTCCCTGGGCCATAGTGGGAAGGAGGAAGGGGTTGCAAGGGGGAAAGGTTGCTTCAAGGGCTTATATTACTTCTCATTGTCCTCCTCTGATTCTGTTAGTAATAAATTCACTTTGCAACTTTAAGTTGAACCTGTTTTGACCTTGTGTTTTCTCCCAGTACTAATCTCACTCATGAACCCTTCATTAAGTTTTTTTCTGTCCCTTCTGCCCAGCTGTGGCAAGGGAGGATGAGCAAACAACTCTTGTGTGTGCCTGGCATTGGGCCAGTGTTTCTTTTATTTGCTTGAGTTCTTTCCCTTTGCATTCTAGGTTTATGGCTTGTATATAAATACAAGGGGCAATGTCTTAGTGCTACTTGCTGTGAACTACCCACCTCCCACTTATCTCAACTGGGAATTTCTGCTGTTTTGAAGGACAATTATTGCCAAGATCTCTATACATACGTTCTTTTGTTCCTGCCTAAGTTATTCAGGTATTTCAACATCTCATCACTAAATGAAATTCCAATACATTTTTGGCAAATTTAATTTTCTGCTATCTTGTTGCTCTTGCCGGAGTGGTCTAACTCTTTTATCTACTTCTTAGATGCAAGTAGAAGATTATCTTATTTTGGAATACATCTGGTAAATTAGCTGCCCATTCAATAGCTAAGCCTTTATTATCTATTGCTAAGTTTACTTTATGTGATTTTGGATATCGCTGTGGACTTGTAATTGCTTGTCAGAGACATCAATTGGCTCCTTAAAGCTACAACCGAACTTGATGAATTTGTTTTTAAGCTCTTTCCCAATTTTCCTGCTATCTACCATAATTGAACTGTGATTGAAACTCATTGTAGCTTATACTTTCTCTGCACACAAATAGGCTTTAGGAAGTATGACCAAGGTTTGTTCTGATTTTCAAATCATTTGCCACTGTACTTAAGAATAATGTCTGTTCTGTGAGAAGAATAAGCTTGGTACACCAAGCACTACCATAAGAGAATATGAAGTTACTGCTGTTACTTATTGTTTACTAAGCTGGGCTAACTAAGTGAAACAGCTATTTGTTCCCATCACCAGTGGTGTAAAATCTTTGAACTTTCATTTTATAACAGACTGACTGGAGATTTCCACTGAGTTTCTTAACTTTTTTTTTATGTCCAGATAGTTTTTTCGTTTCTCGACCACGGATAATGTCACCAAAGGTGAAAAGCTATTTCATGTACACAATTTTGTGTCTTTTATGTATGCAATTAAAAAAAATCAGTAAAATAAATGGAGGCAATAGATGCTGATTTTGCCAGGATTTTACTTCTCAAAACTCTTTCATAACTAGTAAAAATATTAATATTTTGACTTATTATTAAACAAAATTAAAACTTTTGACTCTAGATCTCAAAACCCTGCCTAAACTTTATCCTGACCCAGGTGCCTTCTGCAGAATTATGAATGTGCTGCTTAATCCTGCAATTTTTTTTTTTAAGAAAGGATCTAAGCTGAGATCTGGAAATTGGCTTTCCTAAAGAATAACTCTATTACTTAAGGATAATGCTGTTACTGGACTATGCTTAATAGCAAGTAATATTAAGTCAATTATAATTTTAACAGGTGTTTCCAGAGATAACTATTAGAGTCCCTTCTGGTATTTCAAATGTACAATTGTATTCTAATCCAAATAAAGATCCTATCTGCCACTATATTTGTAAATAATGTTTCTATTTTTTTCATGTAAGTTTCTGAATATAGTCAAGTATTTCAATGAAAATCCCTCGGATTTTATGGCATATTTCTTTGTTGTGTGAGAGTGCTGACATTACAGAACTCTCTGAGAATTACAGATCCAAGCACTTATGAAGCATACAAGGTAGCATAATTTTTCTCCATAATTTTAATTGGAGGACTATGATGTACAATTTCCTTTTTCAAGGCCCTGCATTAGTTAATATATTGTGCATACTTTCTTAGGCAATCAAGGATTTAATGCATGTCCTATTGCCTCAGCAACTTTATGATGTTTGTGGATACATTGCATCCTCTGTTCAGTAAAATAGGAAGAAGCTACCCAGTCTAACAAATGGACAAAATTTCTGGTTGGTTGATTAATTTTGATTCAAATGTTTCTTTTGCACTTAAGGATGAAATAGAGTGAATTGGTATTATTATTTTAAAGGTATCCAGCCTAATAAGATGTCAGCTAAAAACCTGAAAAAACCTACTGATGTAGAAAATATCTTTAGGGAACTATTTTCATCTTTGATGTATGTTTCTTGGGAAATTCAGAGTAGAAAAAATATCTAAAACATTTTGTGGAAATAAAAGTGTTGTATAGAACCCTTAAACCATTATTGCAAACTGCATTGGAAATAACAGCCTGAATTTATTTCTCTATATAAGTAAACTATTTGTAATTTTTAGTTTGCTTTCCATCCACATTATATTCAATCCTATTTTATGCCTCTTTCTTTCTGGCACACCGCTTATAATATTCTTGACCTCCTAAAATATGCATGTATGAGTATTGCCATCCATTCTCTAAGTAGTCTATTACGTTTTTACCATGAGAATCTATTAGTAACTTTACTCCTCTAGTAGTTAAAACGTATGCAAAGGTTAACTTATTACAGAGTAAATGCACACAGTTAAGAGCTTATAAAAATACCTTACATCAGCAAATGTGTTTATTGTGAAGGTTTTCTTATCAAAAGTTTAAAGAAATTGCATCATGGATATAGCATGACTAGGTTTTAATTCTTTTTGAAGTAAATGTGGAGTTTTACAGTTCAATCAATTATATCATTACTGTGAATTCCATCTCATGTAAAAGGAGTGCTTATATATATATTATGCATCTGTGCTGAATTAGATTTATTTTAAAATTATGCCAAAGAATTTAATGACAGACAATATAAATTTTAGTAGTTACTGGAAAAAAATCATTAAAAAAATAAACCAAGTAAATTAAAAAGAGACTTTTTAAACGATTGCAAAATTAAACATATGTGGGAAATGCAAGAAAAACAGTCTTTTTCTTAAATGTGCTCTTGTCAGTCTGCAAATTCAGAGAGTCAATAGACCAATTCAATGAAAATGAGAGACATTGTCCACAGTGTGTTGTAAATGCTCTTTTTGACTGTTGAGACTAATGAAGCAATATTAGTGAGGAGTGAGTTATTCTACATGAATTTTTTAAAGGAGAAAGTAAAACTGAAAATAATTACTGATTAATTTTGGAATTGTAGAGAAAGATAAAAAAGAGAACTTTTGCAAACAAAATTACTATAGCTTGTTTTCCTAATAACTGGCAACTGATACTTTGCAAAGTTTATAAAAGATGGGGGAAAGTAAAGGCTGATGGTTCATGCAACATCCTTCTTCCAACCCTATGTAGAATTTAAAAGGCAATTTATAGCAGGTCAAGGTCAATGGGTCCTATGCTGTATATGGAAACAGTTTTTGAAATTGAAAGTAATTGGCACACAGTGAATTTTGTCCTGGTAAATAAATATTCAATAAAAACTTTTCTGAATGTTAAAATATTTGTGGAGTGATGGCAACATCTTTTTTATAGCTGCATTAATTAAAGCAGCAGAGGAAGAGCACATATATAACACCTAATGTGCAATTCCCTATCATATATAGAAAATTGCAAGGTGAAAAATGTAAGTCTCAGGGTCAGTGCTTCATGCCTGTATCAACCCATATGAGTACTGACTTAGTACAGAGAGTTTTAGGCATTTCTTATTCCATTAGAACAAATAGATATTTATTTTCATGGCTGCATTTTTCTTGTAATCAAAGTGTAAAATCATGATGTTCATTTCATTTTTATCCATATCTTCAGAGCAAAATCAACTTTTCTGTTTCTTTGTCTAGAATGTTTTATTGTAAAGTAATAATATTACTCTATCACCACACAGTAGGCAAACATATTTTTCAACATTCATCTTTTAATTAACTTGGCTTACAAAGACTAGTATATGAATGCAAGTTATCCACAGCATTTTCAGCATATTTTCAGCTAGGAGGCAGATAATTATTGCTCACTGCAGAAATAATGTTAATCTACTTGCTCATGTAAAACAAACTTTAAATGTCATTTTACAGAGAAAACAATTACACACCACAGTGCCATCTTAAGATACAACAATTACGCAGAGGAACTTCTCATTAACCCAAAGGTCAGAGGTGAGAGATGATCACCAATTCTTGCTAATACAAACTTAAATTGGTTTAAGCTAAATGTAATGATCTAATAATCATGAAAATGGGGAGTGTAAAAGCATGACCGCTATTATTGGTACACTTCCAATAAGGGGTACACTTCCAAACAGAGTCATGCAATCTGTGAAAATAAGAACAGTGTCACTTCCATTCTTTCTTGCTATTGGGTATTTCTTCTTGTATGTTCCAGGAAGAAACATAGCACAAAGTAGCTGTTATCCCTGTTACAGGATAAAATTACCTTTTTTAATAAACTAGTGGCAGCTTTGGAACATTAAAATGTATTGTTTCAATTAAAAGAAATAACCTCAAAGTAATCTTTAAACATTAAGGGAAAATTGCATTTTCAGTGCAAGTGTTGCAATACCTCTAAACATATTTACTTCTGAACATTTAGCAGTTTATAGAATACAGCAGAAAAAGAAAAGAAAGACAACTGTCGAGTAATTCTAAACTAGACACAAAAAAAAGCTGTTCTTGAAGTTTCAAATATCCTTTTCAGTGCAATTCAATTAAAATCTTTTAAATCACTAGATGAATTCTCTTTATTTTTCCTTCCCCCCGCTGCTTCTTCTTCCATAAATATGTAGATTTCATGTATTTTCTGTTTATTTCAAATCAAGACTTTAACGGATGGACCTACATTCATTGACAAACAGCTTAGATTTGAATGGACATACCCGAAAACAAATATTGGAAAAGGCAAAGGCAGAAAAGTAATTAAACTTCCTAGGAAAAAATTGTGTACAAGATTTCTTTCAATATATCAGGCATAAAAGCATCAGACAAAACATTTAGGATCTTTGTGTATGCTGTGTAATTACTCAAAAGGCAAATTCAGGGATGGAAATTTCTGAGATTCATTTCTTAATAAATCTTAGCTATAGAGAAAGTAGTTATGCTATACACCATTTATTTTCTGCATAATTTAAGGAGCACTATAACAAAACTACTAGCCTTAAGTTGCATCTTTTCTATAAAACCTATGCATGTGCCAGAGAATTATTTCAGCTATAAATTAGGCAACAAATTAAGAAGGCACAATGTACCTAAAAATATATCCAAAACATACACATCTCTGTCCCTCTCTGCAATCTGCCATCCATGCCACAGCAGATTATACAGGAGGGAAGAACAGCAAAGCCTTTCTTTGAATTTACCTGATTTTCTAGCTTCTTGTGCAGAGAGAAAAAATGTCTTTCTTTAATAGAAAACTCTTTAACTATGGGTAGCTGTGTACCCTCTGTTTAGCCCTGAACCTACTTACACCTTGTAAATCAAAGAGCTTGGGGTCATTCCCAAGGGACTGTGCCATCAAGCATGCAATGGCTTGCATGTGTGCCACCAAACTGCTTCTGCCACTTCAGGTGGCAGCTCATACACAGGCGCTGCCGTGTTTTTGGGTGCAGGCACTGCCTTTGTATGCCTTGTCTCACCTGCATATGGAATTAGGGTGACAAATCACTTCATTACATGGATCATAATCATGAACACATAAACATGTGTTTTCAGTTTCCTGCATTGTATTCTCAGTTAAAATACAGAGCAATGTAACTTGATTACCTAATTCCAGGTAAGTGAATTACTGCCATTTGAATTCAATCTTAAGATAAAATGATTTTTTGTGTTGAAGAGAAGTTTTAATTCTGATGCCATATATGAGGCCTTTCCAAACTCATAAATAAGTTTGAATAAGGGGAATCTGAGTGTGTCTGTTTGCTTAGCTTTGGCAAAACATGTTTCTGGGAGCTGAAGTCTTCCTTAATCATATATCTTTTCTTTCCAGCACTTCTGAGGGGATCTATTTTCTCATAGAACTCACTTATTTATTTCAGAATAACCCCTAAGGTTGAATAAAACAGTTCCCTATAATAAACATAGCAAAAAATATCTTCAAACTCACAGAAGTTATTCTGTTGATATGTGAGGAATATCTATGGTTTGAAAGTGCAAAGTGCTNGGGGGGGGGGCTGGCATAGGGGCTTTGCCCTTCCTCTGTAGGTGTCAGTCCTTTCAAGCTACATGCACAAAAAAATTTAACCAGATGAATCATCAAATCCAGATACTTAGTATTGCATCAAGTTGTCAGGTTTATGAGCTGCAGGGGAGGATGACAAATGTGCTGCCCAAGACTATATAGATACATACGGTTGACAGTTCTCATAAGATTTTACATCAGGACATAGGTTTTCACAGACCTGTGTTGCCCATTACTTTCTAGGGAAAAAAAAGTTCCTTTTTGGTAACAATCAGTAAACAATCTCCTTTCCCATGCTTCCTCTAGTCCTGTGTACATTGTCATATTTTATGAAAACATATTATAGACATAAGTAATTTTCTTACTCTTATTGCAGTTTTCTACTTTTGAAATTCTTGTGATTTGAAGGCAAGTCACTCATGTCACAAATGAGACATTATTTTAGGATAGAATCTCCTGTCTCATTTTTAATACATTTTGAAATGAGCATCCAAAGTAGGATTACTTCCTTGGAGATATAAAAAATGAGTGCAGATAATGCAAATTAGGCCATGCGAGAGGAGAAGTGTAAGCATTTGGAGAACGTCCTAAGAACTGGAAAGGTTTATTTTTCTTAGTGAGTATAATGCAGATACATATATATATATATATTCCAAAGGCAGTAGAACACTGTGTTCTACTTAGTAGCTGCTTGCATCCTTGAAGATTCATTGTTCACAGTGTAATTTATCCTGGAGCTACACATTCTTGTTTTTATTGTAGGCTTTGATGTCTAAAGCAGCAAAAGAATGTGTAAACGTCTGCTATTTCATAAGCCCTTTAATTCAATGGATGCCCAAAACATTCAGGGAAAAAACAATGCACAATGGTCAAAGATGTCTGAATTAAACCCCAGAAATTTTATCAAGCGGGGAAGTTACTACCCTGAAAGGAGAAGGAAAATAGCATCAAAATAGGACACAAAACAATGGCTGTGCAGGCAAAATTACAGGAGGATATTTTAGATTGAAAATGTATTTTTAATTTACTTGGTTTATTTTTTTACATTGAAGACCAGAGTTTCTTCTCCAAAGGAAACAAAATGGACAATGTGCAAACCTAAACAGACAGATGAAACACATTTAGGAATATCGAAACTTCTAAGCAGCTTATGTCTCTGAAGAATTTAAAAAAAAAATACAATGGGAGAAGATTTATGAGAATTAGCAAATAATTGATATATTAATAAAAAATGTTTGGAAAAAGGACAATTGTAAACTCTTCAAAAGTCAGCAAAGACAATGAAGAAAAAAATTAAGTATCTTAACCTTTTGACAATTAACAAACTTTTCACACAGGTGTGACATCCAAAAATCCAGAACTTCTCTGGGAAAACAACTGAGCCTCTGAATCTACTAGAGTGAAAAATATTTCTGCTAATTCTGATAGGTAAGGTTCTAAATATCTGGGTTAAAGTCTTTAATATAACAAACCATGAGTGTGCTCTTGCACTTTCTATTGTGTGTTTCTAGTTTTCTCTTTAAAATTGATCATTCACTAATACAAATCTTGTGTTTTTTGTAACTCAGTTTAGCTTTCCCTCAAAAATAGTTGTAAATCTTCCTTTAGGATTTTGTTTTGCCTTTTGTTTGTTTGAACAGGAAAAGAAGGAAGCCTTTTGTATTTTGTTGTAACAAATAGAAGATGATATATTTCATTTAATATACTGCCCCAGAATCTACCACGAATTGGTGGATTTATATGTTAAATAAAAATTCTTCCAGAACACATGGTTTAATTGAAAGCAGTATTCGTCCCTAAATTAAGAACTCAGTAGGGACTGATCATTTCTTAAAATGTAGCTCCATGGATTATGAATGGAAACAATTCATGGGTAGCAGTTACTGTTTTACATTGGGTTATTTTGGTTTTTTGCAATGTATAATGTGTTCTCACTGATGATCTGCCTCAATAACATAAACTGATACCAAATGAAATGTTGCATAAATAAAGAAATGCAAATATTAAATGGATTCAAAATCAAAACTGCAACAAAATTTTAACAGTTTATTAGATGACACAATTTCTGCCCTCAAGTATATGTATACATACCTTTCACTTAGGTTTTAGATTTTCTAATGGAGAGGAGTAATCACACACTTTCATTATATGTGGGTTTTCTTCCAGATGGAAGAAAACAGCAAATAAAAAGAAACAAGTAGTAGAAAAAAGAGAAAGTGTGGTGTTCCTTCCTGTTGGCTCATAGAAATAACCCAAAAGAAAGGTAGAAAATGCAGCATTAAAATTATGTAGTTGTGCCATACTTATCATCAGTAGCTTGTCAAGTGCCTTACTATCACCACACTTGAGTAAATGCTTACCTAGAAGTACAACTGACCTTAATTGGTTTGACGTTCAATGCCTGCTGTGTGGTGAACATGGAGCTGAGGCTGTCTCTGCAGAGTCCCAAGGTGGTTGTGCAGAGCACGTCAATCATCCAGCTCACCTGCTTTTGCAATGATGTGTACTGCATGCCATCACAATGAGGTTCCCACAAGAATGCTGGGGTTTATCTTGTGCAATGGGTGATAGCGGTTTGTGTTTGTTTTAGAATGTTGTATATCTGTCTGATTTGCTTAAAGATCTAGTAGAATAAGAATGGTGTTTACCATAAAATTGATTTACTCAGTACCTCTTCATGTTGTTAAACCTGACTAATTTCTTCCAATTCCACTTATCTGTATGCTTATTGAGCAATTATAAAAATTGCCTAGACCATAACAATTGCAAAGTTTCATAGTTCAGCTGGGCTTACGAAAAATGGAAAAAAGAGAAGAAAATACATTTATTCACTATACGAACAGGTAAAACTCAATTGTCCAAATCAAGCATAAAAAACAATAAGGAAGCACCATCCAGTGGTTAGCCCCTGTGGGTCATATTCATAACATTCGCAAAGGTCTCGTTGTGTTGATATGCTTTCCTTTCTACAGTGAAAAATATGTGAAAATGGGACGAAAAAGTATATTTTTACACATTTTTTTAAAACAGGCATGTTTCTAGTTACAGGACAGCCTGACATCATTGCAAAAAAACATGACATTAAATGGGCAGACAGACAGATTAGACAGATGCTTGTGATTGCTACAATGTGTCAGTAGTATGAGATTTAGGCTATGTTTTAGTATACAGTTCTCTCTTCCTTGAAATGGATTAGGTTCATCTTGCTCAACAGCAACAACATCCCACAGTAAACTCCAATTTCATTTTAAACCTGTCAGCCTGAATAGTCTTTCATATGAAATAGTCGTTGGAAGTAAAGATGTTAGCATAATCTTTTTTCCCACATATTTAAATAATGGAACCAATCAAAGAACAGACACTTAGAGAGGTAAGGCCCTAACTACTCTTTTCTTATTTCTCTTGACAAAAAGAATGAATAGCATTTGTCCTGAGAAACCACTTTCATAAAAGTCCAGCATACTGTAGATGCACAGTGTTAGATATGTGCCCCTAGTATTGCCAAAAAATCTAAATGTACTAAATATTAATTCTCTATTCTCACAAACTTTAGTAAAATTTTCCTTCCTGTTTGTCACTTAGTTAAGTCACAATCATCTATTGTGAATTGAACTGACAACAGAAATGTTGGTGCAGTATAAGATTTTGCAAGTGGTTTTATTTTCCTTTGATGACAGAAAAATTATCTACAGTATATTTAAAATACATTACTCAGTGTTTAGGCCTTTCAAGCTTTAGTCTAAATATTTTCCAACAAAGGCTCTCCAAATTTGCTGGAGTATGCCTGGTATTGCCCTTACTTTTCAGGATCATCAGGTGGTGTGTTTCTAATAAAGTATTAGTTTAGACTGTCCGAGTACAAGTGAAAATGGATTTAATTTCATTTTACTACATAAGATGCTATCAACAATATCGTCTCTGTTTAATTTGCCACACACTTTCTTTTTCTATATCTCAGTGACATTAAAATTCTCTAACCCAATGCCATATATTACTAACCTGGAAAAAATGCAAAATAAAAATCCAAATAAGAAAAGAATTGCTAAAATAACAGATTTCTAATTTATTATTTATTTTCATGTCTTTATGTTGTCTATTAGCAGAGATGCAAAAATTGCAGGAAATTTTTGTATCAGAAACATTTGCAGAAATGGAATTAATTGCACTAACCCATCTTTGTCATTCTGAAAGATAATATTTAAATTTTAGCTTCCATAAATGTATATTCCCCAACACTTGTCTATTTTATCAAGTCTTTCTTCTTCTCCTTGGAATATATCCTGTTCATTCGTTATCCATGTATAACGAATATACCAGGACAAGCACGGACTTATAATCCATCAGTATGTTGATTGTTTACTCCCAAAGCTTTAATTATTTTTTATGTGCTCTTCACAATGAATACTGTTCTCATATTTGTGTGTTTATCTTTTGATGCATACTCATGGAAAGTGTTATCTGATTTCCTCAAGAGCACTGTAAATAAATCTAAACCCCATTTATTTCTTACAAATTTCTGTTTTTAAAATTGATTTATTATTGTTATTATTTAAAATTCTTTTAGGGGTCATTAATTTTATATTCTTAATCAGGGCAATATTAATTTTTTAGCTTTTTAGTATCTGGTAACTTTTTAAAAGGTCTTTATTGACTGTGTACTTACGTTTTAAATGTTGCATATATTTTTCCCTTCATCTTTTTTTTTGCCTATCTAGTCTTCTACTTCTGCAATATTCTTTTCTCAGTGTAATTCCTCAGGATGCACAGATTTGCTGTGCTTTGTGTGAGATGTACATGTATCATATGCGTGTTTTATTTTGAAAGTGAATGTATCTCTTCTGTTATTGTTTCTGACTTAATTCATCATCAAGTTTGCTGGTGACACAAAGCTGGGTGGAGGCGCTGGTACATTAGAGGGTCCTGCAGCCTGTCAGTGAGAGCTGGACAGACTGGAGAAATGGGCAGAGAGGAATTTAATGAAGTTCAGCAAAGACATGTACAGAGTCCTGCACCTGAGGAAGAATAACCCCAGGCACCAGGGCAGGCTCAGGACTGACCTGCTGGAAAGCAGCTCTGCAGAGAAGGACCTGGTGGACAGCAAGCTGTCCATGAGCCAGCAGTGCCCTGGGGAACAAGAAGGCCAGTGGTATCTTGGAATGCAGTAGGAACAGCAGTGCCAGCAGGTCAAGGGACATGATCCTGCCCTTCCACTCAGCCCTGGCAAGGGCTCAGGAGTAGCCCCTGGAGTGCTATGTGCAGTTCTGGGCTCCTCAGGACAAAACAGACAAGAAAGTATTGGAGCATGTCCAGCTGAGGGCAAGGGAGATGCTGAGGCAAGTGGGGCATCTCACTTAGGAGGAAAGGCTAAGGGATCTGGGTGTTTTTAGGCTGGAGAACAGATGACTGAGAGGGGACCTATGAATACAAACAGCTTAAGGGCAGGTGTCTGAGGGTGGGGCTGGACTCTTTCTGTGTCCAGAAACAGGATGATGGGTGCAACCTTAAACACACGAAGTTCAATCTGAATATGAGAGAAAAATCCTTTACTCTGAGGGTGATAGAGGATTGGAATAGCCTGCACAGAGAAGTTGCAGAGTTTTCTTCACTGGAGATATTCAAAACGCATCTGAATGCAACCCTGTGTAATATAGTCTGTGAACTTCCTGTAGGAGTGGGGTTGGGCGAGACAGTCTCCAGAGGTCCCCTCTAACCAATAGTTCTGTGGTTATGTGTGATCCTGCATGATTTTTTTCAACAATCACTTCAGCTTCTAGAATTTTAACTTTTTAATACCAGTCAGCAGCTCATACTGTTGCATTAACCTTGAAAATTTCTACCATATTTTTCTTGTTGTTTAGGTTTCTCATTAATTTTACTACACCATGAATGAATTTTCCTTGTTAGTCATGAATTGCTAGTCAAACTTAGAGACCCCAGGCATTAGGGAGACATTTGAAAAATGAGTGTTGTGTAATCCCAGATGTTACACAAACATTTTCTTTTTTGCTAGGATATATTCCAAATAACTGAGCTGTCACTAAGACCTGCACAATAACTGTCACTGAAGCAACTAACATTTTATTTGTAGCATGCTCTGGGGAGCTAAATTTTTTTTGGTCTTTCTTAGATATTTATCCTTTAAACTTCAAGTATACTGTTATGTCTACACAGTACTGCTTAAAGCAGAAGAATGGTCTTAAGAACATTTTGAAGCTTAATTAATGTTTTCTACTTA
>VZTZ01021312.1:40570-94413 GCA_013400955.1 Drymodes brunneopygia | reverse complement strand
GCAAATAGTTCTTTACAAAGGGAGTGATTCTGCTTGATTCAGTCTCCTTTAGATAAACCTGAAAAGAATTTCTTGTGTTTGTTATTTGACACTGGCTTGTGTAGGCATTTTTTCAAAGCGGCAACATTAAGTAATAGCCGATATCTTTATTTTAATGTATATATAGAAAACCCACAAAATTTGTATGTTTTTTTACCCAAGATAATACCTTACAATAAATTAATTAATTCATTAATTGTATTTTCAGGCTGTATAATTTTAATTAGTAAGACAGAGAAACATATTTTATTATTGAAATTCATTGTGAAGGTTTCTCTGTTCATTTGCCGACTGGCACAAAACATATGCTGTCTTGATATAGAGAATAATACCATTCAGGGTTCCTGAGAGCCTCTGGCTAAAATTCTATCATACTTAAAAGAATATTAATATGATTTACCTCTTCCTGATAGAGCTAACTTTATTTCCGTGCAATCTCTTGATGTTCATTTGCAAGGCTGAAAAAAAAAGTAATCTGAATTAGGGTTACTGAATCAGTAAAGGAATCTACGTAGCAAATGGCTGGATGCAATGGAAGTCGGTCCTCAGCCCACAGCTGATAAACTCTCAACTCAGACAGGAATATACATGAGGGTCACAGACAGAGAAAAAAGTTCAAAACACAGCAGTCACAGCAATCTTCTGCAAGGAGCAGAGAACAAAAGTATGGAGAATGGGTATTCAGAAAACCCCTAACACTTAGTCACAACTTTTTTCATCACATATTTATTGCAGTTTGTTCAAATCCACCCCAGGCAGAAATAATGGACTGTGGGGATTCATAAACTTCAGAGGTTTTTAAAAGTTTCCTGTCCATCTTTGCTATTTTTCTAAACTTTTGTTGTTAACTTTTAAGACCCCTGCCCTCATAACTTCTCTGGAGCACTGTCCTGGGTTCACAGGTAACAAGTTGTGGGCCAAAATGACTATGTCTAAGCTGTTTGCACTTTGGTTTACTCCCTGATCTGTGACTTGCTCCTTCACAAGTTTTCATTCTTATTTCATTTTGTTTAGTGTATTGCTTCCCTGCTGATTCCATTTAGGCTGTCACTGCAAACTGATTCTTACCCCAAACACATACACAGAACATCTTTCCAACTGCCTTTCACTGCTACTGCTTGTGCAGCGTAATTATTCCCTCACTCATCTTTCACTTGCATGCTCAGAGTGAAAACTCCTCCAGAAGGGGACCTGGACATTTATAAGTGCTCTCAATGGTACCCAGAGAGCAGCTGCCATAAAAGGAGAGTACTCAATTCTTTAACTTTTATTCAAAATAAAAAACAAACAAACCAAACCTAAACCAAAAAAACACCACCACCACAATAAAACCTCACCAAAATCGAAGTCTTGGGTATTACTTGCAAATTTCCAAGTTTTAGTAATTGACACAAAGACACAGTAGTATAATCAGTATCTAACAAGAGGTCTTCCTCAGCTCAATTAAGGCATTTTTCCTGAATCCCTGGCACCTTTACATGGTCATGCATCCTGTTGATACAGTTGAAACAATCAGGACAACATGAAATCATGTGAAAATAGTGACAGCATTTGTTAAAACTTCAATTTAATGAAATATAAAATCCATTACTGGACAAATGCTACAAAACAATTTCTGGTTGTCTGGTAATTACTATGGATATTTTCTATTTGAAATATCTTAAAAGTGTAAAATAGCAATAGTTAAAGCAAGTATTGTTCAAATTTATATTTTCCTTCTACCTTTGCTGCTGAACATTTAATATAATGTCTTGTAGAGGAGATATACAATGGGAAGCTTAACAGCGATGCTGTTTCCATAACAACAAGTAGGATTTGAACAAAAACACAATACAAAATGGTTACTATTCTTCACAGTTCATAAAAGCAGTTATTCAAAATTAGGAGCAGCATGACATTGAAAAAACAAATTAAGGCAAAGAGTGTTAACAATTCTGTTCCATATTTGGTAAATACTTAACTTGTAAATACTTGCAGAGCAGCTATAAGGATCCAGAAATTTATTGTATTGTCAGTGTCAAGTTAAATCATGATCTGAGAGAGGAGAGGCTTTTTCTAATGCACAGTTAAATGAAAAAACAGTCACATTCAGACAAACCACAAAAACAAGTCATATAGCTAGGTTTAAATTGGCTCACACAATGAATAAATGAAAGGTCTAACTCTGCTTTCAGTGAGAGCCTTTATTTTTAAGTTTTTAATTCTCACTCACAGAACAGGGTGTTAATGGTTTTTTAAATCTTTCTTTTCTGTTTTTCACCAGCTGCATTATACTTCATAGACTTTGTATTATTCTGAAAATGCCACGATTTTCTTGATCTTTTTTACCTCTAGGGTATGTATTTTTAATTTCTTTACAAAATTTAAATTTCTTTTCATTTTTTCAAGTAATAATGCTGCATATCGATGATAGGAAATTAAAATAAGGATATTTCATCACCACAGGAAGCTCTTCCAGTTCTTTCTGGGTTGCATTTTGGTGTGGGGTTTTTTTTGTTGTTTGTTTATATTTGGGAATAATATTTTTGTTGAATATGTAAATTTTCTTCCTTAAGTATTATGAAATGTACAGGTCAGACAGAATCTGAGTTTAAAAGTCTAATGAGATCTGACTTATTAGACATTTCCCAAAGTAGATTTTGGAAATGCAGCCTACTTGGATGATTCTAATGACATATTGACACAGCAGAACTAAAATAGTTGCAGCTTTAGTGACATCTGAGGGGAGTTGGTATGAAAAGGAGAATATTTTGTATATTTTTAATTAGGAAAAATACCTGTTCCTAGTATCATTTCATTAGAATACCAAATTTGAAGGGTATCTCTATCTTTCTCACTTTGATTTTACCCCATCATAAAGATTAAACTGACCTTTTTATGAAAGCAATTAGTTTGTACTCATCATCTTGGGAACAAATGCTGGAAAGTTCTTAAAAGTTCTCAACTTCCTGAAACAAACAAAAAAAACCCAGACAAAACAAAACAACACCAACAAAAACCAAAACAAAACCCAAAACAAAAACTAAAACAAAAGCAAATAAACCCCACAAAAACAGAACAAAAAACATACAAAAAGCCAAACACAAAACAAAACAAAAATAAAACAACCAAAACAAACAAAAAAACCCCAAACAAGCCAAGAAGATATTAGAAAAGGGATCACAATAAAATGTTTATGATATGGACCATGCCTGGTCTATTCCTACTGAGTTTCTGCTATCTAATCCATATTTTGCAATGAAAAGTAGAAACCACTGCAGGCTTCTACTTCTTTTCTGCATTCACATATGTTTCACCTAAGAAGCTTCTTGATATTTAAATGTTACTTAAAGATGCTACTGTCAACATAGTATGGAGGCCTGATAATTACACAAGAGCAGATAATCAGAAAATGAGAACTATGAAAAGCTGACAAAGTACCATGCCCAGATTAATTGCATTCCCAATTCCTCAAGGAAATAGAAAGATGAAATAAAAGAGAATCTGATTTTAATGGTGGGGTTGTTTTAAACAGAGGCAATGAATTGTATCCACAGGATATGAATGCTATGGAATATATCATGAGAGCATCTCCATTTAAGAAATGGATCAATGGATTTAGGAGAATTTTGTCATTGATATGAACAATGATGAGAAAGGCTTCAAATATTTAGAAGTTTTATTATTTAATATAGGTAGCAGAAGATTCACACGCTTATTATAATCCTCTGATTTTAGCAGGGCAATTTGCAGATTGCCTGATGACTCAATGACCACAAAATGCAAATGTCTGGTACTAAGAACACAGACAGTGATCAACTTAAATTAATTTTTAAGGAAATTTTTATTGTTCTCAAGTGGAATGTAATGTGGACTAAAGTAATGCCAGGAACCTTTCTGTCATGTATCTTTCACTTCAAGATTATGTGCAATTAAAAACAACTGTGAGAATTAATTTGGTGTTAAGAAAAGCTTGTGGTTTGACATGCAGAGCAATATTAAATAAAAATGTAGAGAAAAGTGATTAGCAAATGCTCTTAAAACTACTGATGATTACTAAGAAAATGCAGCAAAGTATGTAGGATTAGAAAAGAAAAGATGGCAATGTCTTGAGTCAAAAAACTAAGGCTGGATTGCTATTAATTTAAAAACCTAGTAAAATCACATATAAAGATTTACACACTTCCCATGTTATTATGAATGAAAATATGCTATTGAGTGTTGGAGTTGCTCCTTCTGTAAAGAAGCCCCTTGCAACTCTGAACTCCTCCCCTTGGTGGGCAAATCCATCCTCAAGGAAGCTCACTCCTGATCCTGTTACTATGGTTTGAGCCTGTTCTATATTTCCCCACCCCTGTGTTTTATTATTAGTTACCCTATGAATCAATCTAAGTTCCACNAGAACATCAGCAACAAAACCCTGGGGAAAAAAAAAGGAAAAAGAAAATAAAACTCCCAAATTTGAATGGAGTAATTAATTCATACAATTTTATTTCTCGCCTAATAAAAAAATGAAGAGAAGAAGCCACAAAATTTGAATTATGTAAAAAATTTCTCCATCAAAACAAAATTCTTCTATACTCTGGTACTAAGTATTAAACTAATCATTCAGCAATTAGATTTTGAGAACATTTTTTTCCCTACTTCTTCCTGAAGGAATACACAAAGAAAACGGGATGCCCTGATAAAGAACTTTTCAAAAGTCAACAGGTAAAAAAACCAAACCCCCTAAAAACACCTCCAAAACCTGACAAAGCTGCAATTGCACGATCCCCTAAGTTTCTCAACTAAATTTCCAGGTGTCATAAAATGGTATTTTCATAAAACACTGACTTAACGTGGATAAACTTCATTGGAAACTAATTAGGAAAAGAGTAAGATACTT
Organism: Drymodes brunneopygia; assembly: GCA_013400955.1. Lineage (NCBI taxonomy): Eukaryota > Metazoa > Chordata > Aves > Passeriformes > Petroicidae > Drymodes > Drymodes brunneopygia. Next base: position 89,510 of record VZTZ01021312.1, on the reverse strand, counting down.
TCTTTTCCATTAGATATGTAATACTCAAGTTTAAAGGTCTTAGTGAAATTCATGCAAGATGGGCAGCATCATTATCATGTTTCATGAAAGACTTTTATTTGACTTTAATGCTTAAAAGACTTGACATTGTCTGAGCTTCCTGTTAAAGAAAAATATATATACTAGTTTGAGTTAATGTAAAATTGGATAACACACGATTCCTGTTTTCACCTAACACTTTTAAACAATAAATTTTAACACCTGAACCTGTACAATTTAATTTTGGTGAAATAAAACTGACGCCTAAAGATTTTTAGTCTTTTCATATATTTGTAGCTTTGTAGATTTTTAATGCTGTGTATTTTCTAGCACTTTCTTACACTTTAGAAAACAGAAGTTACCCTATCTCACACATTATGTCACACTCTTGAAATTCTGTTTGTTCTTATTTTCAAGGAAAATCCTGTTTTGCACCAGCACCTGGGAGACATAAGATACAGGGCTAAGAACCCCTTGGAAGGACTCTAATGGGGAGAGCCAAGGGTGGGTTATCACAGCGACCATTCTCCTATTGCTGTTTATATGAATTCTTTAAAATTGTAAAAACTCTGAAAATTCCATCCTGCTCATGCGCACAGGTATCATCTGTGAACCTCAAAACTTTCATTAAAAGACTGCTTTTAAAGTTATCGGTTCTAATATTGTTTGGAAAGTTTTTTCCAGTTTTAGTCATGAAAACAAAATCTCTCAATCAAATTTCAACAGATTACATAAAATTGCTAATCCAGTTTAGATAAGAGAAAAAAAATATATTCTTAATAACATTTTACAAAACAGCTTGCTAATATGTTATCTATTTCTTTCTAAGAAGACAGCCCTAGGAATTAAATTGCTCAAAAAAAAAGAAAAAAAGCACAGCACTTGTTGTCAACCATAATTATTACATGCCGTTAGGCAAACACAGAGAGCTTCAAAAAGAACTTGAAAAAAATAACTTCTTTATTATTAAAAATGTAGATGATTATTGTATACTAGAAAGGTTTTTAAAAACAGAAGGAAGGAACTGATGTTAAAATAAAAAAATCATATTTCAGATAAAATCCAAGGATTTCAGGTCCTGAAGTAATGACTACTTATGGCATAATTAAAATACAATCCAAGTTTTTACTTAGATAAGTATACATAAACAACGAAAGTTTCACCAGGTAATGAAACACACTGGTTCTGAAGAAAGAAGAAACAGTTTTTTCTTGAGTGGGTAGGGATGTGAGAGGGAAAAAAACCCAGCATGATGTCAAGTATTTAAACTGCTAAAACCTGTAATGGAAATCTTCTCACATACCAAGAGAATATCACAGCGAACTGTAGAGCACATTGTCCTTAGGGAATACATTAGTCCTGGATTTGCAAAATACCACAAAGCAGTGGTCAAAAACATTTAACAGATGGCAAAGGAGCATAGTAGCTTTAAAAAAATAAAATAACATAATAAAAATGTAGACAACGTATATTAAAAAGAGACTCAAAAAAGCACTTGCTAAGAGACATAAAGTCAATGATTAACTAATTTCTTAAAAGTTTAGAAAACAAAAACCTTACAAAACCCTGTATTTTGAGAGTTATGTGATAAAGAACACAGGACTATTAAAAAAATATGTTAAGGATTGAAATTGTATTCTCATCCTGCAGCTCAGTGGAAGTTTTGAAACAAAGCTATAATGACTGACTCCTCTGTAAGTTTGCTGGTGACATAAAATTGGGAGTGGCTGATACCCCAGAGAGCTGTGCAGCCCTTCAGAAAGACCTCAACAAGTTGGAGATATGGGCACAGAGGGACTAAATTATTAAGTTCAGCAAAGTGAGTGCAGTGTCCTGCACCTCAGGATGAATAACCCCAGGCACCAGGACAGGCTGGAGATTGACCTTCTGGAAAGCAGCTCTAAGGAGAAGGACTTTGGGGTGCTGGTGGACAACAAGATGACCATGAGCCAGCAGTGCTCTGGGGGCCAAGGGGATGCTTTAGGAAGAGCACTGCCAGCAGGTGAAGGAGGTGATCCTGCATCTCTACTCAGCCCTAGTGAGGCACATCTGGAGTGCTATGTCCAGTTCTGGCCTCATCAGCATAAAACAGACAAGAAAGTGCTGGGAGAAGATCCAGCTGAGGGCTATGAATATGTTGAGGGAAAGGGAGAATCTCATGAGAAAAGGGCTGAGGGAGATGGGTTTGCTTAGCCTGGAGAAAAGACAACTGAGAGGGGACCCCATCAATGTATGTGATTATCTGAAGGGGAGACCCAAGCCTATGGACCTGTTTGGTGCTGTCAGTTTGGTGCTGCCAAACAACAGGACTAGAGGCAATGGGCAGAAACTGGTGCACAGGAAGTTCCACCTGACCATGAGGAAGAACGTCTTTACTGTACTGGTGAATGAGAACTGGAACTGATTGTCCAGACAGTGTGTGAAGTCTCCCTCACTGGAGATATTTTAAATGCTGTCTGGACACAAACCTGTGCCATATCCTTAGATGTCTCATTCTTGTTCCTTCCAATGTGACCCATCTTCTGACTGTGATTCTATGATGCATTGGCCATCACAAAAATAAATACAGATGAAGCAGTGTATGTGACATATAACTCTTCCAGAAAGACAGGAATTGTGTTCCTTTTCCTATTCAGAAAGATAAATTTAAAAAAAATAACAAAGGGCTTAAGTTTTTTAAAAAATATATGCTTAAGACCAGGTACATACTTTTCATTACAGACTTTCATAGGAGAAAAGGAGTATCTGCCAAGGTTATTTCTAGGCAACTTTTGACTGGTGTTTTCATTCAGATCCAAATTTGAAATTTATTATGGAGGATATTGAATTCAGTTATGCAATTTGGCCTCACCTCCTACTGTGACTTTTTCCACAACTGGAAAAATAAAACTAAATCAAGCAATTTGTACTGGTGACATCTAGAAGGATCCATCAAACTGTTTTTTCAATAACTTTAATAAAAACTTAGCAAGTATTTTTACAACAAGTATTTGATTTATCTCTTTAAAAAAGTCAAGCTTTTATTCGCTTACCTGTAAGCATTACTTCCTATGTAGAAGAAAACATACTTCTTTTTAAACAGCCTTAGGGAGCTGTGGTTTTCACACATCCATTTCTAACATTTCTAATTATTTCATATAGTTCTCTTCTAGACCTATTAATTTAAGGGAAGAGGAAAAGAAAAATTAGTGCAAATAAAATGCACTAAAAAAAAATCTTTGTTTACCATGTATGGTATTACTCTTTTCCTGAAAAACATCATCTATTTTACCTCTCTCTATCACTTTTGACACAATCCAAGCAGCTTTCATTTTCACTATCTGAAAACAATGAGTGATTTTGCAGTACTGCATTGAATCACACGGAATTAGCACCAATAGTTTGCCCTGTATCTCCTATAGTATGGATAGACATGTGCCTTCAAACACGTGAAACAAAAATACAGCTATTATTTAGATAAGAATGCTAATGTTTTTTAATTTCTTTGTCCATGTCTTGGAAGGCAGACTTGTCTACTTCAGAAAGTCAAGGTGAAGAGCCTCTCTTTCTACTCAGGGTGAAATCAGAAAGGATACTTTCAAGGTGTATATTGTGCAAGACCTTATAATGTGAAAAGTTTGAAAGATTTTGAAAATCCTCTGGGATTAAAAGTCACATTTTATTCCTAGATAGAAATATTCTTAGATTACAATATGTATCTAAAAATAACTGACTTATCTAGTTGTAATAAAACAGAAAAAGCTTCATATGTTGGCTAAATGACTCTGTGTCTTCAAAAATAAACCAAAAATGTAAGTGTCATATAACTTGATATAATAGAGATTATGAGAACCCATCTTTCAGATATTACTGCTAAATTGAAAGTAGAGTTTAAGGGATTTTCCAGTCTGTGATAAAATTTTTTTAGCTTTAGGAATAGTGCTTTCTTAGCTTTTCCCCTGGGGCCATTCAGAAGAAAATAAGTTTAAAATTTTGGAATGCATTAGATACCTAAAAATAAATATATGGTATTTTGGTTCTAGTTGTAAAATACATTTTGGGTTACTTTTAAGCAAAGGCTAGATTCCTCCCTTTTAAGAATCCTAATTTAGGATTCTGCTAATTATGCCATTTTGTTACAAATGGGTGATTTAGATTTCTTAAAGAACCACTGTCAAAGGCAGAAGCAAAATTAGGTTTAATATGATGTTGTAAACCATGACTCAGCACAGTTCAATGGCAAGATTCACTTGGTTTCTTACAACAGGGAAGAACACATGAAAGGAAATTGAGTTAGAATCTAACTAGAATGATTGACACAGAGATCAGAGGCACAAAAGCTCCTGGGGAAACCCCCACCATGCAGCCACACTGCCTGGCAGCAAGAACTCCAAGAAGGCTCACACAGGCTGTCATATTTATGGAATAAAGAGGTTTGCTTATACTCAATTTGCATACAACTGGAATGTAAACATGTTCATGAGGTTACTTGTAGCCACAACTTTCTTTGAGCAATAATGGTGCTTGGAAAAGCCACCCACTATTCCTGTGTTAATTGCACGATCAGTGTTCCAACCCCATGAGCATGGATGCTCACTGGGTCACTCTGCTCTTTCTGGGTTTCCTTGAGGGGTTCCTCTCTCAGCTATGGCTTGGGACTTTCTCTCCTTTGTAATTTATACAGTACGGCTGCTTGTTTACTTAGGGGTCCAAGTCCAACTATTACACATCCATCTTGTTTTTTTATCCCCATTATTATTACCGATTTATTATCATATCATCACAATAGTTGTATTATTATCAATCACTTGAAAGTGATTTCACCCTGCTCCTAAGAATTTTAAGATAAACTTTTAAAAATGTGTTGACCAACTGCTGAAAATGTATTTTTTTCTTGGCAGTTTTGTGAGATGTGAATCATCAAAACATCTTCAGACATGAATGTGACATGAATAAAATTGTGGAAAACACCATGCAGCCTGGTCTACCCTCCCTTTCCCACCCTGTTCTATCTGCCCCAGGGGAGCCCTCTCCCCTGCCCCAAGTCTCCTGCACTGTACCATAGCTCCACTTTCGCTTGTGGCTGGAACTCAGTCCAGGGAGATCTCTCTATCTGCAATGCTGATGTAGAAATATGATCCACAGTGCAAGTCTAGGTCTGAGTCAGATAAAAATAAAAGCTGCAAATACACTTGTGAGCATACTGCCATGGATCTGTTTTATTTCTTTTGGCTTTAGATCAAATAAAGGAATTTTTTTGAGTAGCAATTAAGGTCATTTGATTATGGAATTTATGAAACTACCAGAGCAAATTTTTTAGTCAGTCATATAAATCTCTGAAAGGGCTGAGACAAGAGAGGCAAAATTTATCAAGCTTAAGCCACATGATGCATATTTCTCTCTCCAACAGTTTTCAAAGGTCTTTTGCAGTGCCACTAGAATATTAACTATTTAAGTTAGAAAATAAATAAATAAGCCAAAGGCAGGGAGATGAGAGTGGTGGGTGGTAGCTAATGCCAGAATCAAAGCATAGACCTGTATTTAAAGAATGATTGGAGACAGACAGGAGCATGTTGTTCAAGCTGGAGTTGCCCAGAGACGCACATCAATAAAATCAGCATTTACACACACCTAGTTGCTGACGCTGGTACCCTCTTCAATAATTCATTACTATGTCTCAAAATGACTGCATGTGATCTGAATCATTTAGTTTGTTCCCTTTTTTGTTTTCACTGTATCTTCAATGCAAGTACTCTCACTTTCAGAGTTGTCCACCCAAAGGAGCTTATCGATAAGAACCTTCCCCTTATAGATCACTGTTCATCATCCAGAATGATATTTAATGTAAAATTTGTTAAAGTGCCTCTGACACTCTATCACACATACTTTGATTAAAAGTAATTTCTGAGGTCACTCACTTTGTCTTGGTCCTTTTACAGAAACCTTCCTTCCGAGCCATAAGTCTTTGAAAGATTTTTTAACACAGGAATAGTGCTTAAGTGTTTAGAGATTTCCCACTGATTTTTTCTTCAGAAATTACTAATTCAGTAGTAGATACATTTAATTCTTTAGCTGTGAATTCCTTTCAAAACGTGCAAGCATTTTGAATTGTTTATTAATTTATTTTGTTTTCTTGGCTTTCGTTGCTGCTGTTTGAGTTTGATTTGATTTTTTTACTGCCATATTTTCCTCTTAATAGACACTTTAAAGGTAGTGGCAATGAATTTTCACCTGACTTACCTAACAGTCTAATAGCTATTCCCATATTTTGGTGTCATTTCAAAGGCAAAACACCTTACTTTTTAAGTACCAGTGTATTTAAAATTTACCAGTCTCTTGACAATTTAGATAGCTTGCGAAATGCAATGCTTGTTTCACTTATGGTCTTATTTATTGATAAATGTAATGTGAATAAATCTCAGATGAGAATTAGAATTTTGGACATTTCAAACAAGCTTCATACAAAAACATTGCTGATATTCTGCCCTGAATCAAATATTTAACTTTTTTTCTGGAAGATGTATTGTTTTGGGGAATTTAGAGGATTTATTTGGTTTGATTTTTAGTTTTATTTTGGGGTTTTAGCCTTTTTTTTAATTACCTTTCTTTTTCAGAACAATACTATTCTATTCACCTCACTTGTAAAAGACCTTTTTTTTGGAAGAAAAACATTCCTCCCCTCCCTGCCTTCCTACAGGAATCTTAATGTCCAACCTTTGCCAAATCTGTACTGTCATTTTTTAAACTTCAATTTAATAAGAATAGATGAAGCCTACAGAGAGCAAATAAATACCTTGCTCCTTCTTGTTTCATAAATAGTCCTCTGCATATAATTAAAACATGGCCTAATTGGTTTTTTGTCATAGCAAGATGTAACCTGTTAAACTTTGTCAACACATTAAAATTTACTACCTCTTCAAATACTCAATAATTTTTAAAACCACGTGTAAATAAAACCTTATTATAACATGAGGTTGCTGCAGGACATTTGATTCCTGTTTTAAAAGGATCAGAAAATGTAACCCTCCAATCTAATGCTATAATTTCTTCTTGAGAATAAGAAGGGAGAAAAAAAAAATGTCTAAAAGCCTTGCCTTCTCTTTGCTACATAGGTGGCCTCTCCAGCTGTCTTTCAGACAAAAGAACCTTACTCTAGATATTTCTTCAGAGCATTTAGGAACCAACTAGACCTTGAAAAGTTAATGAACACTCTTTGGAGACCTGTGCAAATCACTAGGTATGCTCTCACAGTCTCCTCTAGTGGTAAAGCTTATAGTTAAAAGATTTGATCATGAGGACCATGTGCTCATAAGAGTGTCTTCTGTTAAAGGAATATGAATTTAGCATGTGGTCTCATAACTTAAACTCTTCCTGCTGTTTTTTCTTGCATAGACTGAAATTCAATTTCTCCTTCAGTGAAGATCTGGCTGTAAAGGCTTAAGAAGCTCAAAGGTTCATCATGTTCTAAGCAATTCCATAGCTAATTAATATCAGATATTAATTATATAATATATATATATAACATTATATTAATGTTATTTACTGCTAAATATAATAATAAATTTAAGAGGAATTGATGGGAATAACTAGTTCATTGCCTTTGTAACACAGAATTGGTGCTTCCCCTTTGAATACTATTTCAAAGAAGCATATTCACAGTTCAAGAAAGTGCTGACACAACCCCTCTCTAGTAAATTCATTCTAAATGCTCTTTACCAAATTAACATTGAATTCCAAGACCTGAGGAGGTTTGATCAATTTCAGTGACTTATTTTAAAGGCTGAGTTAATTATTATAGGGATCTGATATTAATTACATTCTTTGGACTTAGTTTAAAGAAAAAAAATTGGGACTATAGTAGCTTGTAAATGATCCTGTTGAATTTCATTTTGAAAGGTAGTCATCACTTCCTAATTGACTGGTATTAGTAAAACAACCAAGGAGAATTAGAGTTTGTGAAAGTACACCCAGATGTTTTCACTGGTCATTGCCCTGTTTTAAAAGAAAACCAGGAATTTCAAACTGCTCAGAGGTGAGCACCAAAGGAGAATGAAGGATTGTAATCATCCTGTCATACAGATCCTGAGACGTATCACTGGAAATTATTGGAATAATTTTTAATAAATGACATTGGTTATAACTAGGGATGTTTGCACACGCTATGTGTAAAAATTTGAAAGAATCTTGTTATTTGAAAATCCCAAGGTCCAGAATTAATCTGAGAAACTTCTGAGTCAATCACAAGGAGACACAAGGGACATTTTTTCTTTCAGTTATAATATAAAGAATTCAAGAGAAAAACAGGGCTCTTTCAAGGTGGAAGGCTGAAACCTTCAGAATTCAGATAACACAGCTGATGAAGGTAGAATAACTAGTTGATATGATTAAACAGGACTTTTCAACTGAGGAGGAACAGAGAATCTATTTGGTATTTGCAGCTGTTTTATGTTTTCACACCCTGCTGTGTAGGACATGAGGAGGCCTATCCAAAGGTACTGCATCATGTTGAGAAACAATATATTTTTAGATAGCTCCAAGCCTTATAACATCAATGTGAATAAACAGCCTTAACTGGCTAAACAATAGCCTAACATTTTGCACATCCTTTCATTAAATCCAGTTAGGAGTGATGGGTACAGATATGGTCCTTTCATGATGAAAACCTTGTTGGAAATTGCAACAAACCCAATATAATTTCTTTTATGGCCAACTGCAGAAACTTTTTTTTTTCGTTTTCCTTTTTTTAAAAGCACTCTGTATTGAAAATAGTTTGGCAAGAGTTTTTAGGGAATATTCAGACAATAATATTTTTATATAGGTTCCAAAGGCAGACTTCTGGTAATGTGCCTTAGGATTATGATATAATTCAAAGGTGTGATAGATGTAGCTGAAAAAATGTGAATTAAATATGACAAACTAATACTTTGAGCTGTTATGGTTTAACAAATGATCTTAACTCTACTTGTTTGGACAAATAGTGTTTTGCATACAGAAAATTAACTCTTCTGTACAAGATTTGCAGCTGAGATTTCAAAATAAGCTTGGATTAAATTCCAAGATAGCTAAAATATTTTGGGGGTTCAAAGTTACATGCACAAAAAGACCTTTGACAGTCCTGTGGTAAAGAGTTCTGATGAATTATCACCAACTACCTTGTACTAGTTTGAAATACATAGAACTTCGGAGTTAAGTTAGTTCTGCCATGATCAAAAATGTTTGTTATTATTATTACTCTACCTGATGTACTACTTTGAAGGTTATATTCTGAAAAACACCAGTAAATACTAAGTGTAATATTTCACTGTCTGTGAATGACAAAACTGTCCCATCAAGAGCATGACACTAGATCTGTGATGGAACTGAGTATGTTTTGAATAAACTAACACAAAGAAGTTTGATTCTGGAATGATGGGGCTTCTAGATAAGATCAGGATTGCCAGACAAATAGACCACCTCACTGTAAAAAATAAAATACATATGAACACAATGCCACACTCTTGATAAACTCATATGTAGAGAATGTCCATTTATTCACATGACAAAATATTTTCTACAGCTGGTTCATTTTGCTTTTGTTTGAAGATCCCAGAAATATGGATCATGGTGACAAAAGGGTAAAGATTTCCTGTTTTTAATGTTGGAGAACTCATTCTGAGGCCTTTTTGTATAAGACTTGAAAGCTAGGTCATGGTCTGCCTGGCTGTAAGCACGTTCATCTGGGCTAAGAACTCCAAGACATCTGGATGTGGTACTAACTGCATAGGCATGCCATGTATTCCTGGCTATAAGAAACTGGCACGTTTAAATTGTGCTAACCAGCTTGTGAAATTTTCTGCAGATGAGAGAGGTTATATTAAACCAGAAAGAGAAGACAATTGAATGTTGGACATTTGAAATCTCATGATGCCTAGTGTGAGGTATTCCAGATTCAGAGAGACACCTTTCTTGCTAACAATAATGCTGAGGTATTAACTATGTACAACAAATCCCACGGGGATACATTAAGGAACATGATGCACATAAATGAGAATCCATTTGCTCTGGACATATACTAGTTTTTGCATTACTGTAAAGTTATATTGGAGTATTTGGGCATTTACTTTTGTGTGATTTATTTAGTATACTGGCAGGATTGTTAGGTAATGAACAAGTGAATCCATGCTACAGGTCCAGATAAAGCATCTGGTGGAGTGGGATAACACCCAAGCTAATAGCTATGACAAAGTTAATTTCAGGCTTTGGATAAAGTTACCCAGCTGTTTTGCCAAGGCTAGAAGCTCAAATACGGAAACATTTCTAACAGTAAAGAAGAGATACTACAGAAAAAAAACCCCAGGATTCATTATTTTTCATGAAATATTAATAAGAAGAAATAGCTAAACTTTGAATAAATTATACTGTATATAATTCATACAACTGCAGCTTTGTTTTTCCTTTTAAAAATAAAAATTATTTATTTACAGATATTATCTGATTTCCCTATCCACAAGTCACGATTCGCGACAGGATACCTGGAAGTAACCATGAGGTTTGATGAGTTATTCTGCTCGGAAGCAGCTGATGTTGAGAGAAAAATTTAATTCCCAGTAGAAGTGAATAAGAAAAGGGTCTTGTACATGAAGGATATAGAAGAGTTGTGAAAAAACTAAAATAGCTCTTTTTCAATAAGTCTGTAAGCAACAGCCAGAACCTTAGAACCCAAGACCACGTCCTCTCAGCTCCTCTGTTTCCAAAAGGGAGAAATATTTATATGAGACAGTAATAGATATTGTAACCATGTTCCTGATCTAAACAATTAATGTACGAGGTTGTGGTTCTTTTCACACAGATTGTGTGGTCTAGACAAACCTTCACACATCACAGTGATCAAAACCATGCTGATCTTATAGAGAGCAATTATCCAGATCAGCATAGTTCCTCTCTTGAAATGAAAATATTTGCTGTGTTCTGAAGGTTTTCTGTAACATGAATTTTAAAGACAATATAAATTCAGAATTTAATTTAGATATAATTTCCATTTTTTTTCAGTTTTGCCTACAATGCATCCATACTTCAATATATCTGCACATGAAACTTTCTAGAAATAACCTGTTAATCTCTATATTAGCTCTGTGAATTTGAACTGATCATTTGTCCTATTTTTCTTTTTAGATAGTCCACTTTTCATTTAAACATACAAATGAATAGCAGCCTTTTACACCGGAACCATTTTACCAAAGCTGTGTGACTTGCTTACAATGTTATTTATTTGGAGTTAGGCACTAAAGCCTAACTAAAGCCTAAAGTTTATGTGCCTTATTTTCAGAAGCAAATAATGCACACATAGCTGTGTAGATCTTTAGACCATCATTGTACATATATTCAGATCATTATATTGTTTTAAAATTAGATTGAGTGATGAATAAGGAACTAAATATTTTCATGTCTCCTCTTCTCATGACAAAGACTGAAATGAGAACTGGGAAAAGGACAGCTGGAGTCCCTACCTGTGACAATTACAGGGAGAGCAGGAAATGTCAGGAACAAAAGCTTATGCTTTTATATTTGTGGTGGATGGAGGTCACATGCTACAATGAATTGTGTCCTCATCATCACAGAAATGCATTTCAAAACAAATTTGAGACCTAACCCCAAAGAAGAAAGTAGCTGAATAAGTTTCAGGAAAATTTTTACAAGCAACATAGGTAACATCACAGTTCTTAATCCATGGAGAGAGCCACTGCAATCAAATCAAGACACTTGATTTGATTACAAGTAAAGACAAGTGCTTGTATTTACTGCTGACCAGAGGTGAAGGCCAATGGTAGGATAAACAGAAGAAGATAAGGTACATGAAAAAGCCATGGAGTGAAACACATTTTCTGGATTAAACACAGACCTTCTTTACTTTGTGAAATCTATTCGCAACTATATACTTTGCTAATCCTCATACCTAACACATATAAATGCATTTTGTGGGAGAATTAAAATTAAATTTACTTAATTTTCTGGTTTCCTAATGGCTTTTGTTGTTTGTATTACTACTAAGTTTAAAATCAGTCTTGTCTTAGTAATCTTATTACTAGATGAAGATTGTTAACTTACAATAAATCATTTCCTTCTAAGTATTAGACTGATGACAGATAAGAAAAAAATATTAAAGAAATAAATTTATGTTATTTTTTTCTACTTATAACTTCAAACATTGTGATAATCCTGTTTCTTCAGTCTCACTACAAAGCAAAAGAATTCCTTGGTAGAGTACCAGCAATGTTACAAAGCTTTCAAATGTGATAGTGAAATAGGACTGTTAAGCCATTTATCACAAAGAAGTAGGAAAAGACTAATAGACAGCAAAACTAGAGACATTGTGATATCTTAGAAAGCTAGAGATTTCTTCAGCATTGTTGCAAAGCTGTTAGAGGGCAGTGATGTGTCAGAGTTAAGCAAAAGGAGTAGCTTTATGCATGATCCCTTCATTGTAAGCAGCTTCAAAGCTGCCACTTCTTTAGTTGCTAACACAATTGGTTTGAGCCTCTGTTGTCTTGGGTCTGCTGAAAGCAAGCCATGAAGAAATCTTCATGTGATTTTACAGCAGGAATAGGGAAGAACTGCTTATTTTAATTGTGTGCAACAATGTAGACAATGCTCTTACATCCACTATGATGAGCTGCCCCATGTAATTTCAACTATGAATAGGCTACTCTGTCTCTACTCCTCTACCCAATCCTGGTGATAATTTGGAATATAGGTATTGAGACAAATGCCACAACGGCTTTAGAAATGAAATCCAAGCTGTTGTTTCCTTCAGGAAAGCAGTGACAAAATGCCCACTCTTTACAGGTGTCCCACTGGGCTTTTATGCAAGGGCTGCCCCATATCTGCTATGACCAGTTTGCCCTCTAGAAGAAACAGCCTGCCAGGAGTGGAGCACTGGTACAAATAAATGCACTGTAAGACACATTTAGAAGAAAGGTGGAGTGCCTTTCCCACCCCATTCCCCACACTGAATACCTCAGAGGGGAGATCAAGACTCAGTAGTGGGAAATCACACTGGGAGATGCAGGAGAAACAAGTTGGTTAACAATATTTCTCAGTAACTGCCATTCCCTGCTAAGATATTTTTCCAACATTAAAATTAAAGTACTTGCTTCCAATAAGCCAACTGATAAGTTACTTTCCAATTAACTGCTCTGCTCTCTCTTTTTTTATTTGTAAAGTGTCAGCTATTACTTTCTATATATTTTGATAAAGAGTGTTGCACAGTCCCCCATTAAGACTTTTTTTTCAAAAAGATATGTCTCCGTATTATCTCTCTGACATTTAAACTGTGTAGATGGCTGCTTTAAGTTATGCTGGGAAATAGTTTTCTATCTCCACATGGGAGTGCAATTCAGGCTGAGTTTGCAGAATCTTCCATATCTTCTGTGGGTTGTGCTCTCTATCAATATCATTAAAGAAGGATTTGTGATCTCTTCAAATAAACAAGAATTTATAAATAAAGATTCCATACTTTGGAGAACAGCTGCTGATTTCCTTTCCTGTGATTAAGCAGTAATACCTCTTAGGCATAGAGGTTGGAGCAAAATGAGCATGAATGTAATTGACTTGTTAAAACAAATTCTATGTTGTTATTAAACTTGGAAATTTCCTCAAAATACTATATTGATGTTCATTTACAATTCTTTTTTGTTTTCCAGACAATATTGTACTTTTAAAGTATTTTTTCAACATTTTTTTACGCTCACTATATGTCTAAATTTAAATTCTTACAATATTGCAATAGTTACCAATTTTTGAGGGGGAGAAGGGGAATGCAAGAGGGGCAGGTTATGCTTTTCCTGATTTTGATGTCTTCAAGTTGAGTTATCTGGTCCCAGGATTAATTTTTTCACCTTTTTAAACATAACAGATATCAGATTAATTCTACAGTAGAAGTTGCTTAAAGAAGAAATTTGTATTTCAAGAATTGCGAAAGATTACATCTCTCAATAAATAGGTAGGTAGAGAATATGTAATAGATGGCTTGGTCTCATAAAATTTTACTGTATAAAAAATGTAGCATTTTACCCCATGGTGTGCTTGATTTGTAGAAACATCTGCCTTGCACCCTGCACAGAATAAATGATAAACTGGACTTTGTGTCTCTGTTTAGAGAACTCCTAAAATCTGCAGCAGTTTTAGGTAGCTAACATGCACATATTTCCCTGCTTTGCCTACTGGACAATCGCTCTGCTCTTCCACAATAGAACAAGGTGCTCTGTACTTGAAGGTAGATCTAAATTTGATCCATTAAGTTATTTGATGAGAGTAGCTTTAGTTTTGAAATAAAAAATTTTCCTGAAAGTTGGGGTTTTATGAGTTCCAGTCACACCTCCAAGTAACAAATTTATACATATATATACATATACATACATATATACATACATATATATGCATATACATATATATATAATAACAAAATAAGACTGCTTTTCTGTCACCTAGACCAGCAAAACGATCTTGTCAAATCACATAAGCCAAATCCATGAAGTGACCGGGACAATATCTTATATTTAAGCTATAACTGAGATCTTGTCTTGCAGCTGCAGCTACTCAAGCTGATGGTATATCTAATCACTTAATGCTCTTTTTATTTTAATATACTCATTCTAGATAAACAATAGAAACTATTAAAAGGATTTTCTTACACTCTTCTGTCTTTGCCACTATAGGTCACTACTGTCAAAGACGGAATGTTTTAATTTATAGTTTAAACATCTTCATGAAGGACCTTTGCCTATTGTAGAAAAACTGTTTTAGAAAAGCTGCAGAGACCACCACACCCTGAATAGGCCCTCTGACCTCCACTACTCATTGATGATGATAAGAATAAATTCACAGATCACCTTTGGGGTGGAGACCACAGCCCCAGGGCTATTAGTTGCCAAGCTCCCACAGACCCTCTGACTGAAGGATGAGGAGAGAAGAGGTTTTGGGTGTGTGGTGAAAAAGCCTCTGGTCTGAGGCAGTGAATGCCCCTCCTCTGCTGTGCAGACCAGCTCAGCTGTGGGGCCTCTTCACCCTGGGGAAAGCTGCACCCACGTGAAGGACAGCAGAGGGGGAGTCATGGCCCATGAAAGGCCCTCCCCACAAAGGGGTCCCCAGACCCTGCACCAGAGCACTGCAAATGATGCAACAGATCCACAGTGTTACTAGGGACAGTGTCAAACTTGCTGTCCACAACGGAGGCACCTGGATGTTCCCACATGGCCCAAATGTGTATTATTCCATTGGATTCTATACATTTCAGTGGTGGTGGTGGGCTGCAGGGGACTACCAAGAAGAGCAGATGGAGGGAAGCAATGAGATGTCATTGGGACGCTCAGAAGAGTCATATGTTTCTACCAAACCCCTGTCACTCTCTCCCTATCCCCCCAGCCCTCACGAACACCACTTTTTCTCTTTCTTTTCTCTTTCGTCTGTCTTTCTCTTTGCCTCTTTTACTATTAAATAAAACATATCAATTTTTTGTCACCAACATCTAACCTTGTATGGTTTTAGTCATGTTTTTTGGATATATTTCAAGCCTTTCTGAATCCAATCTGTTTTATTCACAGACCCTTAGTTTCCTTTGGTCTTCTGTGCTTAACCAGTTAAACCAGTTTGCAACAACAGTGTAGCAAATGTCATCAGAAAGGTGAAGACCCTTTAACTGTGCAGTATCCAATAGCTGGGTTGCTGTTTGCTGCTTCAACAGAATACAATTTTGTTTTATCCTAGACAAGAAGCTGAACCATCTAGAGTTATTTTTGTCCTCCTAGATTCTAACAAAATTTCTCTTCCTTTGCAGAAGCCATTTACTTCTTATCAGACAAGCAGACATGCAATAAGGATATTTTCTGTAATTCTGTAAAAAAGAAATTAGTTTTCTTGACAGTCCAAACTGGATCAATCAAAACAACACAAAGAAAACAGGAGAGGTAGATCAAAAATCTCCAGCAAGTCTTTATCAACTTTTCAGATTCCTAAATTCTCTTAAAATGAGGAAGCTACCAAGATTACATTCTCAGAACATAAATGCCACTGGGCTTATCTTCAGGTAATCTTAAGTCATATATATACATATACATATGTGTATATGATATGTTATGTATACTACTTGAAATTATACTGATACTGACTTAATCAAGCTACACTTTGAGACAATGGTCATAATATAGGCATGCAGTGTGCTGACTTCAACTCAGTGTCTTGGCCAATCACTCTTTCTATTTTGGTAGACATTCTTTTGACTATTTAATAAATAATGAATAATGTTAAACTATACTAAAATATATGATATAATATCCGAAACTTTTTTCTTAATTATTAAATTCTTTCCAGCATTAGCAAAGCTACTTTTGTAATCTGAAATTTTGAATACTCAAGAAGATCTCAACTGATCTGAAAGATTTGAGCACTATGACCTGTGGGTTCTCCCGCTTAATATTTCAGAATTTACTAACAACTTTTCCTTTCCATTGTAAATATTCTTTATTTAGAATTCTTTTATTGCTGTGTAGTCTATTTAAATATATTCTTTTTATTTTCATCTAAGTACTTTCATTCCTTGAACAACGTAACCAAACATTCTCTTGAGTGATTTACTTTATCCCAGTCTAAATGTTTCTTCTCACACTTCAGTGTCACTCATTCTTCAGTTTTCTTTTCCCATTTTCTGTCAGTTTCCTTCAGAGCTGTTCCACTCGAACTACATCAGACATTTCTTCTCTACCTTAATTTTCCTATCCTAGTGATAAATTGATCATAGAATCATAGAAATGTATGGATTGGATTGGAAGAGACCTTAAAGCTCATCTCATCCCACCCCCTGCCAAGGGCAGGGACACCTTCCCCCAGAGCAGGTTGCTCCACACCCCATCCAGCCTGGCCTCTCACAGATGGGGCAGCCACAGCTTCTCTGGGCAACCTCTGCCAGAGCCACACCATCTTCCCAGGAAGGAATAGCTTCTCAATCTCTTTTCCACAGAAGTGGAAATATTGCACACTTTGGGACTTGGTCAGATCTACAAAGAAATTATTCATACTCAAAATTAGTATCACTAAATAATGTCATTAGCATACAGTACAAGTACAAACCTTGTTCTTTCAGAAATATGGTAGTCAGCAGCTGAGGGTATTAATAATCTGTAGGGATGGTCTCCTTAGGTGAAAGATCNCCCCCCGGCCAGAGGGTGGTTCTTTTTTTATTTTTATATTTATAATAATCCTTAGGGATCTACACATAAGAAAAGCATGCTGATTAATGCTGTTGTGTAACTTGTTTCTACCTTGCATCAGGCAAACAGTTAAATGTTACATATAATCAGGAAATAGTTTCACATTTTCTCTAGCAGTGATTTTTCAATGCTGATTTTCATCCTCCTACGGTCAAGATATATGGAGATGGACCACAAAGGCACAACATGGAGTCAGAGGCAATCTAGACTGCTACTTAAAATTTCTATATGCCTTTTAGACTATAATCTAGTCAGGGACTGTCTGAGCTAGATGTGTACCTTTGATGCATCTTGACAGAGATATTTCAGACTGGGGAGGCAGAGCAGGGCACTGGAGCACCATCACATTAGTTCCCCAAAGGCAGAGAAGCTATTAATGATTCTATATTAGTGCCACAAACAGCAGCAGCTGTGGCAAAGACTGAGATCTGCACATTTTCTGTACAACTGTTTGCAGTAATAGGGACACATGTCCCTGTGATTCCAAGCACCAAAGCCTTCCGTGTCCAGAAGTTCAGTCTTGGTATGTGGCTGTTTTTTGTAAAGATTTGTTTTCTTTACATACTAATCAGTCATAATTTTTTTGTGGATTATGCTGCCACACTATAAATGTATTAGCTATTGCAGGTTTGTTCCAGAAAAGATAAAAAACAAACCAGGTTATCATTGTGCTTGGAGGACAAAAATAGCTGCACATAATGAAACTGCCAAGAGCTGTGAGAGCAGCTCTGGGGTCAGGATAACTAACTCTCAACAGCTGTTGAAACTCTTCCCACATGTGTGCTAACAGTATGCCAAAATGCCAAACATCATGTAGGAATGACAATAAACTGGGTTACCTGTCAGCATTTTAATTTACATGTATACCATGGTCTTCCTGCTCTATTTCATACTAAAAGATTCTAGTCAAGTGTTTCTTCTTAAACAGAACATACATGAGACCTGACTAAAAATATATTTTCTAAATCTTTCATGTTTCTTACAACAGAATAATCAGGCTGTATAACTTCAGATTATTTCCCATTAAATTACAGGACAGGTAGTTGGCTATTACGATGATGAGCAAAATATGATCTCTGTGTTTTTTACCTGTTGGGAGAGTTTTCGCCAGCATTAGAAAGAAAAGTTTAGTGCTGTTTCATGGGGAAAAATTCTGTCTGTTTTCACAAGATTTCATAGTTCAGGAATATGAATATACGAAAAGACACCACCTGAAATCAATGGAACATGGCTGTGTTCTAAGAATGCAGAAAATTTCTATAGCATTTTTGAGATAAGAAAATCCCTAATCCAAGTGATTCTTTTGTAGTCTATTCTAAATAAGCTTATTTAAGGTCAGTTTATAAAGTCGCTAATGAAAATGCGACTAACAATAATGTGTTGTTTTTAAATGCAAAAGAGGAAATGCTATATTGGGAATAATAATTTCAGAAAGTACTTAAGTCTTTTGAAGTTGTTGCAAAATTTTTAAAGGTTCCTAGCCATGAAGTGAATTGTTTAGCAAGAGTATATTTAAGTTCATTGGGACCAGTAAAGAAAAGCAGTAAGACTTTTAAAAAGAATAAATGGAAATGATAAAATAGATAAATAGAATATTATTGGGAGTAAAACTACATCATTTTGCTCTCAGTGAACAAAAAACCTGAGTTCTAGGAGAAATTAGAGAAAGAAGAATATAATTTGGTCTTAAATCCAAACTAATGTGATTTAAAAAAAAAAGTTTAAATTAAATTGATTTCCATGTGGGTAGAATAAATAATGATTTTTGATTGAGCAAAAACAGCCTGGGTAAAACTGACAGAGTTTATTCCCCTGGAAAAAACTTCCATAAAATATAGAAAAAAGAGTTTGAAAAGAACTCCACTGTGTACTAAACATATATAATATGTTACATTTAAAACTCTGATATTAATTGCTCCAATCTTATTCATTAATATGATGCAAAAATGAATTTTAAAATTACTTGTGTTGTAGAGGAAAGCAGATAAAAAGCCAATAGATATTGTTATACCTCAAACCAGGTTATACATGATTGGTTCAGTTTCAAAAGGAATGTTATTGTTATCTAAATTGGACTGTCTAGTCCTCTAAGGAAAAAAAAATGGAAAGGAAGCACTATAAAATCTTCCAACAACAATTTTGCAACAAAACCTTAAAAATGAAATATTCTTTTTCATTTAATTCATGACCTGCAGTCCTTCCTCTATGTGACAGAAAAAGAAAAATAGCATTCAGAAATGTGTTCTGTTCTTCTCAATATCCCAAAGAGAATTTTGTGTTTAGGCAGTCTTAAAAGTTAACTCTTTGCCCTTCTTGTTCTTTACATGCATTCTCTTAAGTTGGTCTTATCTTTGTCTTCTAAATTTGCTTTATTCCTTTATTCCTGACTCTCTTCTTTACTGAGCTCTGTGTTACAGAATGTCATTACTTGTGTGACTCAGAACTAGATCATGTAGTGACCAGAAATACCTTCCTCTCAATTCTGTTTTCTCCAATAGTCTGTCTTTTCTCTGGCATCCTAGCTGAACCATTTTTTGGGGGTTATTTTTTACACGATATTTGTTTTCTGAGGCTGACAAGTGTTGAAGCATGAACCTTGCTTGAGTGAAATCTGTCTTCTAGCTGAAAATCATTCTGGAATGCCCAAAGCATAGACCTTGTTATTGTGGAAACTTCAGGAAGAGTGTTCAGTAGTATTTTAGGCAAAATACTGAGGGTTTTTTCTCTTGCTAAATATAGATTCATTTCATAAAACATAGGTGTGATGTCTGGGCATGAATATGCAGCAGAATCTGGGCATAGACTAAATATGTCAGGAGCAAATTTCTCCACTCATTCCATTTGGAAGCCAGATAAGTACATTTATTACTTAATGATGCGTATTATTTGGTAACTCTTTGAGAAATCCAAAAGCATTTGAATCTCTATGCTGCTACTGTACTCTGACCTTTAAAGCCACTAAACCTTAGCTTCACTGGAACAGAGAAGACAAAAAATAGGTACTGCCTGCAGGGAGCCAGTCATAAACATTTTTATCAGGGTTTAATTAAATTTTTCTCATTGCACATCAAGACTCTATGCTTTTCATATCATGCTATACTGAAGGACTTGGATTTCATGAGCTCAAGAGATTTTTGTGAGGCAGTACATCACCCAGTGACAGTAGTAAATTAGGAAAAGCATCTGAAGCATAGTAATATGTCAAGGTTATTTTGAATAAGTAATTAAACAGCTGATATATGGATTTTCACTGTTATTTTTCAGGTTGCCATACTGACACCAGCGCTAACCTCATTTCTCAATTAGCATATCTAACATCACTCTTAAAAGCTGTGTCAGCAATGCAGGAAAATATAAAGCAGAATAATGCTAAGAACTATATCTTTTATCACCACTGCAGGGCCGCATCACTAGAATCAATGAAAGTCAGTATGATCAAGCTCTCATATCTCATATCTGTGCAGTAAAAAATTATACTGCCACAGAAAGATCTGCACACAGAAAATTTATTATTTTTGCCCATGGGAAGATATTTTATTTGGCCAGCTTTCTTCCTTTAGAACAGTGACAGATTGAAGCTATACTGGAGCTAATTCAAATATAAATATTTTTCATATATCCATTTCTTACACAAACAATGCACTGTTGAGAACTTTAGGTATCTTTATGGTTATGCACAAAATGCTTACCAATACTACTGTAGCCTGATATTAAAGTTCTAAATGTCCTTACTGGGATATAGGCTTTAATCAATACTGCGCATTGATTACAGTTACAGGTTCTCTAGGTGAACATACCTTGTGCTCTCTATAATCCTTCCCTGGACACTCCTGTAGATTCTTCATCCCTGTCTTATTTCTAAACTGAGACTTGGTGATACAGTGTCATGGCTCTGTTCTTTTCTTACCCACAGTCTTGCAACTATCCTGTTGAGTCAAAATTCAACTAGAGCTGGATGAGTCACAAAAAAAATTGAAATTCAGGCATTATCATACAGACATAGAGACCTATGCTGAAGATTATTAAAGTGGAAAAACTCCCAAAAGACTTTGGCTGTGTTCAATTAAAATTTAATTATAACTGAGTACCCCAGAAGAAGTTTTAGTTCACTAAGGATGAACAAACATGTCCACTGATGAAGTCTGTCTTTATTATTGCCATGATCTGCTTCTAGCACAGTAGTCCTTGGCAGTCTATCGTGACACTGCTTCTCCATCCATTTGACATTTAAATCAGTAATTTCCCAGAAAAAAACCAATTTTTACAATTTCATGGCACCGTCACAAAATATTACACCTATTCTTTTACAGTACATATATCAAATAAAACTAGTGGAACCAGGACTGAAACCAGGCTGAACAGAAATGAAAGTTTCTTTGCGTGGCCAGAAGCATGATGCCAAATAATTCCTGACAAAGGATGCTGTGAACAAAATTTCCAGGAAAGCCTAAGCAAGTTCAAGGAACAGAAATCCAGTGGGCTTTACAGAGCAGTGAAACATATCAGAGAAGTCGTGTTAGGATCATACATCCTCTGGAGAACACTACATGTGGGGCAGAGTACCAGCTCCTCTTTTTTTGCGCTAGTAACTCTGGCTATTTAAAAGACCTAGCAGACCTGTTTCTGCATGCAGCATAAGGAATAAATTATGATGATTTTTCACCTGAGTGGAACTAACAGGCAAATTCTTTGTAAATATTAACATTATTTGTGGATAAAGTTCAGAAATAACGAGTAATAAATTAAAAATGTCAGATCTTCACAGACAAAACTTTTCTTTAAAATGTTTTGTGACTTAAAGGTAGAAGTCTGGACTCCTACATTGCAATGAGATTCAATTGAAAAGAAAAACTGATATGATTAGGACTATCATGAAACTCAGAACTTTTGTAAAATAAACAGAACTCATAAATTGCTGGTAAAACTTAGGCAGGGAAATACATTTTGAGAGGCTCTGAGTCATGCTAATGGCAATATTACCCAACAATTCACACCAGCATAGGAAAACAACATTAATGAAGATCATCATTTAGTATGGCAAACAATTTCACATCCAAAATATGTATTTACTAGAGGCCTGAAAACTTACTAGTATTCATCTTTCTTATTATATTTTTGACAATCTTCCCTTTCTGGTATTTTTAAATGCAGAGACTTAGGAGGCTTTCTGGCATAATTTAAAATGTTAAATCAATAGGTAAGGATAAATTCCCTGATGTTTGCTTACATCACAGGTATTTGTACTTGGTTATTAGTTATTCTTTGCTTAAAATGGCTTATGAACTTGACACTTTGGTCTTCCAGGTCTTTGACCATAGAAATAAATTTTAAAATAATTTAAAATCAACACAATTGGAAGAATAACATATTTATAGAGGAAAGCAGAAGAAAGGGAACAAAATAAGCTTCAAAAGACGGTTAGAAAAGGACCACACTTAACCTTTCTGAAACTGAATTTTGTTTATAAAACTTTACCTGATAGCTGTCATATTACATTTTATGTTCATATGTCTGTCTTCATCAGCATTACAGAAAGAGGCAGTATGAAACTGACAGGATGCCTTCTTCAAATCATATTTATAGAAACCTTTACTAGACAGACACTAAAACATGGTATTCCAATAATTTCCAAAGAAATTTCTCTTTAAAACCTCTAAAACGTCTCAAAGTATAATGGGAAAAGACACTTATATGCCAGCCAACCAAAAATTACCTAGTTTTTCTCTCTGATTTTCTGATTCATGCTTTTTTTCAGTCAGCTTTAAGTACCTTTTAAACTTTATGTACATTTTAACTTTATCTTTAAATACCTTTTGACAACAAAGATTCTGTACTCCCTTGTACTTGGAGTTCTGTGGTTCAAAATATTTTGCAGCAGACAGAAATGTTATTCAGCAACAATAGGTTGAGATGTTTCCACTGTGATCTATTTTCTATAGTTGCTCTTAAGCATATGCCTGTGTGCAAATAGCTGTGTAGATCTATTATTGATGGGATTAATTTCACAACATTTTCTGTAATTGTCATAATTTCATTTTACCTTTAATTTCATGAGTATTTTAATCACAAGTTTAATAATGTCTGCTTATTTTATAATCAGTGTGTACTAGAGAGTATCTGTTCACAAGTGTATCGATTTGAGTAAGTAGGGTTATTACAGTAGCATCCTGTTTTGGTAGCTGTTTTTAATTTGCAGTCACTTTGGTAAAATATTGAAAGCAATATTAGTTTAATAAGAGCTAAATTTCCTCTTCAAACTTTTAAACCACTCACTTTTTTATATTACCTACAGTTGCTATCAACCAATGAATCAGTACTGGAATAATTGATGTAGTGCAGTAAAACCTAAAATTTTGGAAGTTCCATATTACAGTGATGAAAAATATTTCTGAGTTAAAACTTCAAAAATCGTTCATCACCTAGAGAGACAAATGGGCAGACAGATGTCTATCTATATTATGCACAGAGAGTTCCATTAAATCCATATTACTTTATAAAGTAATCACTGCTACCCAGATGATTTTTTTATTCTATTTTATTTTTTTCTATTTATTCTATTAGAGCTTGCTTTTATTCCTCTTTATTAGCTTAATAAAGAATCAAGAATCTTCACACTAGACAGAAATTTACCTTCATGTAGACAGATCATACTGAAAGTAGCTTCCAAATAGCTTTTAATCAGCACATTTTTTTTCCCAGATCCTTCCATTTTGGAATGTTTTTTATTTGCATCATTTTTTCCCAACAAAAAGAGATCAGACTTGATATAATCTTCTTTTTTATATAATATGTAGTTAAGTTTTTGGAATCCGAAATAATTGCTTTAAAAGAAAACTTAACCTAAAAACCTTAAAAAGCCTTAAAAGATTTAAAAATTAACTTTTTCTAATTGTTTTATCCTCTCCTAGTTTATATGTACCTCAGCTGTATTATTGTTCTTCCTTAAGAGCTTAGGAAGGATTTTCAAACCCAGTAAAGAACCAAAATGAAAATAAACTTAACCTAAAAGCACTTGTTGTTAATGACCTTACTCCTTCCTGACCTTGAAATGTACTCATGCTAATGGATGTTCACAGGGTCTTCAACCTCTTAATTACCTGAGAAATAATGTTCCCATTCTTTTTTGTAGGTAAATTAATTTGAAATTATTAACTTGTCAAAGGATCAACTGCCACAGCAAACATTTTCTGTTATTCACATGGGTTAAGATGGCTTTTTTAATTAAAATTACAATTACTGTGTTACCTATTAGAAAGTGAGGTGAAATACAGTCACTTCTGAGATTTTTTTGTGATTTTGAAAGTTTAATAACTAAGTTTTTTGTTTAGTGCTAAATGTTTTCTAATACTCTGACATTTCTGAGCAGATTTTTTTTAATGTACTCATCCTGTCACTGCTACGCAAGGATACAATAAAGAATTCATCCGTCTAGTTGCATTTATTCTGACTAAGTGCTAATACGTGGCTTAGGTTTAAATTGCGGAAGAGGAAAGTGGGGGAAATAAGTGTTTATGCTTGCTTCTTCATTATTCAGAAGCACTTTTGTAGCACTCACTTCCTTAGAGTCTAAGTGTCGAAGTTGCCATGTTTTAATACATATAGTGTTCAAGTGCACTTAAACTAAGCAAGTGCTTTTGCATTTTTAAAAATATGTTTCCAAAAGAAAAGGGAAGCAAATAAAAAGAATGTAGCATATATCTCACATTCAGTTCACTACAAAAATGGCAAGGTTTTATGAGCTGAAGTTTTCAGTGCACTTTTTGTAATTTTTGTAATTTATAGTCATGGTCATCTGCATTACAATAAAAAAAGAAGGAAATTATTTCTGTTCAATTATTCTTTTTTACTATAGAAACTAATATATGCTACTTTTTTATTACTGCCTTATTACTTATCTTTCATGTTCCCTGCACTGTTCATTTCTGCAAAGACAGCACACAAAAGAAGAAATGCCAAAGGCTTAAAGCATTAAAGACAAAAATAGTCACTTAATTGTGTGTCTTTAATGAAAAATTAGTTTCTACACTTTTATGGTCTTGAATAAACTATTCCAATTATCCATTATAAAAAAAAAAAAGAAGTGGAGAATTGGTTAATAAAATATTGTGGATGTAATCCAAGGTTGCCATAAACTGAGGTTTCCCCTTGTACTCTAGAAAAATGTTCCACCAAGATAAGTTCATGACTGCTGAAATTTTTCACTGCTGAAATTAGCAGTGGCAGAGACAATAACTGAAGTGTCATTAATGTGAGGTTTCACAAATGTTCAACATCTGTCAGGGAAAAAACAGGACACCTGTTTCATAAACACTTAGATGTCGTGTTCTCTGGGAAATATCTACTTCAAATTTAGTGTGTTCAGACTTCAAAATAACATGCCATCAGCCTGTTTGCACAAAATATAAGTTGGTACTTATATTCATAAGTTCCAGTACTTTCTCTCTAGACCTGCCAGAAAATTAACTAATTCAATTCTTTTATTAACTATTCTTCCCTTTCTTAAAACATATCAAACACATTGGCCATTTCATACTTCAGTTATTGCAATGTGCCTATTAAAAGAAACAAGAAAAAGGTATACTTCTGTATTTTCAATGTAAAAGTCTATTTTTACCTTTCCCTATTAGCAGCAAGGAGAAAAATAAATGGTATGGTATCTGGCAATATATAATACTCCTCAAATCCTGAACATGTGTCCAAATTACAGAGATATTCAGTCATAGAAGAAATTTTAGAGTTAGAAACAACTGTGTTTTTTTCTGCATAAAATGAAATCTACTGACTCAGTTCCAGTGTTGTTCTCTTTATGGGTTAATTCAATAGCACAATATTCAGGAAACCAAATCTTATCAGAGTAGGCCGGTATAATTCCTGTTCTTTCTCTCCACCCTCTTCCTCCTTTTTAAGTTTTCCAGTTCAGATACTAATCCTGGGAAGAAAGCAGAAGCACAACATACTTGCCAGCTACAAAGCCATGAACGTCATGAGAAATCCTGGTTTCCTGATAGTTATGGTTTTGTATTATTTCATGGTTTTCAAGATGCAATATGCTGAGATACATTTCCCAATAGAAATTATAATGTTATGTCTCTGAAACAAGATGATTCTCTCTTTTGATTTTGATTAAAAGTGGTGAGATCTCAGCTGTAAATTTACTATACCCATGGCGGTGAATATAAAAAGGATGATACCTGCAAGCTGCAGCTTTCTACAGCACTTCAAGATCTAAATGTAATAATTTTGCTCTACAAGCTATATATTCTAACCTCAAAAAGCCAGAAGGTGAGAAGAAACAACAATGGGCCAAAACAGGCTGAGGTTGCAAACAGGGAATAGACATAGTGATAGTTTCAGGAAATTAGAAGACTAAAAAAACCAACATTGCTAGCAGATTTAAATCAAAAATGAGCTGTAGTTTACATTTGAGATTGTGGCTTTAATGCATTCCAAAAACTATAAATGTAATCTCCAATTTTGCCAGCATATTGAATGCATCTGTCACTTGGTGGTATAATTTAAAACTACGAATAATCCTTCAGATTATTTCCTGCTTCTGTATCAAAGAGAGGGAATGATCAAATTTCCAAACTTTGCTAGAAATGTCTCCAATATGATTAACAACACTATTGTGACATTTAGACATTTTCAATAGCTACAAAATAATGAAGAATAAAGAGTCCAGATGCTTAAACCCAGAGGAAAATGAAAGTCAGAGCAGAGATTAGTAGGGAAGAATAATTACTGCATATAATGTAAGTGAGGCAAGCAGACTAGAAACAGTTTTGGTTTTGTATTAGCTCTGGAATGGAATATTTTATTTTCCATCTAAATTTCTGTACATTTATTTAATAAATAGTGTCTTTCATAGAGAGGTAATAAAATGCCTCATAGATGTATTAGTATGCAGACCATAATC
Source organism: Drymodes brunneopygia (assembly GCA_013400955.1). Taxonomy (NCBI): domain Eukaryota; kingdom Metazoa; phylum Chordata; class Aves; order Passeriformes; family Petroicidae; genus Drymodes; species Drymodes brunneopygia. The sequence goes on along the minus strand of VZTZ01021312.1, from coordinate 62,357 downwards.
AAATCATATAAATCCAGCACTCTATTCTATATATCATCATACCGTCATCAGTAAATGTGGTAGAGAATATATAGAAAGGGAAAGAGAGGGCAAATTCTTCAGAGATTTATTGAACAGGTAAACCTGGGAGACTTGAAGAATAGCCTGTGAAAAGCAAATCTAAGGAGGATACAGTTTTGCAAACACATATGTGCAGGCACAAACTCTACTGCAAATTGTCTGTCTAACTTTACATCATGAAGCATTTAGTTGTTTTGGTGAGGGAGGGTAAAAAGTGCAAACACATTGTAGGCATGCTTCTTGAATGTTGACACCCAACTTGCATTATTTGGCGATTTAATTAAACTGAAAAGCTTGATTATAGCCTCAAGTGCTGAAAAAATTATGATCTACAACTATTCTCATTGTATAAGATTCATATTGTTAATGATATAATTTTAAGCTTTCATGTCTCCACATGGCACATTTGGGAATTCAGTGAGCATATTTTCTGATTTGAGGGACAAAAGTATGAAATTAAGGTTCACTAAATTTTCTGGAAATGTTTTATATTAAAGCTTAAGCAGTTTGACAGAAATGTTACCTGAGATTGCTTATTACTGCCTTGATCATATACCATTCTCCCCCAGTTGTTTATTTATCACTGTATGACTATCACCTGACTTTAAATATGGGCTGCAAAACAATTTTTAAGGGACAGAGTACTAAATGTAAAAACATCACCAGAATACTAGTGGAATGTTGACTCCCTGCTTGTCTTCTTTAATTTGTTCTGAAATTATGGCTTATGTCCTCAAGTCCTGAACAAATGGAAAACAGGCTACTGATATTATCTGAGATTCAACCCCTGACAAAAAGTCATCAAAAAATCACTTTTAGGCTATGTTTTAGAATCTGGGATAAGGCTCATACTGCCTACTTTAGTTTTGCTACTAAGCTATGTATGGGGCTGCACCCAGGCGATTCATTAGCATTCCCTGAAGGCCTGCCTGGTCAAAGTAAATAAAATTTAATTCCCTCGGAGAATCAACTTCACATTTCTGCTGAGAATATTGCAGGCACAGGACTGTGTCTACTATATCACCCTATGTAAAATAACTTGCCAACAATTATGTCTTAAATATAATAGACCTCTTAAGCTTTACTGAAGTTTCAATATGTATGTCTGGGCAGAGGGAGGAACGTCTTGAAAAATTGTATATGGGCACTTAGGCCTTGGCCAGGGAGAGCTAGAAGATTACTTTTTTTGTATGGAGTGTGAACTACAACAGCATGTCAGGTCCCTAAAGGTTCCAAACACTCATCACTCAGAAGTCTTCTTCTGAGTGATGTCACCGTCATCTTGAAACGGAACCTCTTAAAAAGCTGCATTCCACAGGTACTTCCACTTATGGCATAATGTGAGAAATTTCATCTATGTGATAAGAAATCTAAGGCTAGGTGTGATAAGAAACCTAACCCTTGAGAGATTCAACTCACAGCCTAAGAAAAACACCATCAGAGAGGTGCTGTCTGACACATCAGGAGGCCAGTTGGCACAGTTGGCAGCATTTTGTACTGTTACACAGACCAATGTCCTCTGAAGTGAGTTGAAAACATCTCAATGACCTCATTTCTGGAATGTATTGATCACGTAAGGATCCAGACAATTTCTTCTGCAAATCCACCTGGTGCTCTTATCTCGGGACCAACCCCCATTAGAGACAGCTAGAAGGGGTATGTGGCAGGAGTGGGACAGATGGACAGGAACACAAGACAATAACAGGCAAGATACAATGGCAAGATACAAGATACAAAAATGTGTATACAATTGTTTTATTATAATGCAGAAAAATACTGATGCAGAATCATAGAATCAGAGAATATCCTGAGTTGGAAGGTACCCACAAGGATAATTGAGTCCAGCTCCTGGCCTGGAACAGCACAGTCCCAAGAACCATGCCATGTGCCTGAGAGCATTGTCCAAAGGCTTCTTGAACTCTGTCAGGCTGGTGCCCCAATCACTGCCCTGGGAAGCCTGTTCTGGTGCACAAACACCCTCTGGGTGGAAAACAAATCTTTTTCTAGTATCTGATTTAAATATTCCCTGACACAACTTGAGGACATTCCCTCAGGTCCTGTCACTGGTAACCACAGAGAGGAAATCCGTGCCTACCCCTCCTCTTCCCCTCACAAGGAAGTTGCAGATTGCAACGAGGTCTCAGTCTCCTCCAGGCTGAACAGACCAAGTGACCGCAGTTGCTCTCCATACTGCTTCTCTTCTAGATCCTTCATTGTTTTTGTAGCCCTCCTTTGAACACTCTCCAATAGCTTTATATCTTTCTTATATTGTGTCACCCAAAACTGCCCCCAGCACTCAAGGTGAGGCTGCCCCAGTGCAAAGCAGAACAGGTGAATCCCCTCTCTTGTCCAGCAGGTGATGCTGGGCCTGATGCCTCCCAGGACACACTTGGCCCTCCTGGCTTCCAGGGCACTGCTGACTTCAGTTTGCCCCCAGGTCCCTTTCTCTGGTGCCACTCTCCAGCCTCTCATTCCCCAGCCTGTCTGTACATCCAGGGTTGCCCCATCCAAGGTGCAGAATCTGTCACTTGTTAAGCCCCATGGAGTCGGTGCTCACCCAGCCCTCTGATTTGTTGAGGGTTCTCTGCAGGGCCTCTCTGACCTCAAGGAAGCTGACAGATCCTCCCCCTTTAGTATTGTTGGCAAACAATATAAGTTCAAGTCCTGCATCCAATTAAGTCATGAAGATGTTGGGAGAACACTGACTCTGAAAAGAAGCCCTGTGTAAACCCGCTAGTGACAGGTCACCAGTCTGATGTAACTCCATTCACTGTCACCCTTTGTGCCTGACCCATGAGCCAATTGCTCTCCCACCACAAGGGGTGTTTATCCAGCTGTGGGCTGGACATTTTTTCCAGGATTTACTGAAATCCAAAAAGATAATTAGCACCAACTGGTTTCTCTTGGTTAACTAGGTGGTTTACCTTGTCATAAAAAGTAATCAAATTTTAAAAACAGGACTTTCCCCTCATGAAGCCACCTTGACTGTGACTTGTGACTGCATTGTCCTTCAACTGTTTTTCAATACCTCCAGACTAATCTTCTCCATAATTTTACCAGGCACTGAAAGTGATATTGAGAGGCTCATAGTTTCCAGGGTCATCTGTATTGCTCTAGAGGTCCAAAACTAGAATGGAAACAGAAGAGATGCATGGGTGATCTTTCTACTGGGGGAGAGAAGAAAGAAATATGTTCACAATACCTCCTTCAATTTTTCTTTACTCTTCCCCACACTTTCCTTTCATGCTTGTAATGGGATATGATACCCTAAGGTACAGTGTATCTCTTCCAAATAGAGGAAGGGAAGGAAATGAGAGATATAGTTGGATATAGGAAGGATTAATAGATTCTGTTTCTATTACCTAAAAATGTGATCCAGTGACTTTAAGTTCATCTGCTAATATATGATTCGTAGTTCTTTTTTTCTATTTAGAATTATGACACCAACATCCCCCAAATTTCAAAGGGGAATCTTATGCATTTACACCCTAATGTTTATAAGTCAATAAAAACAAAAGGAATTTTCATAAATATTACTTTAACTTTATTTAATTGAATTATTTCAGCAGTACCTTACAAATTTACAATATAGCAGGCCAAGCTGTAAAATATGATAGAGTGAGTAACACCACAGCATGCTTTTATTTGCAGTTGCAAGTTTCAATGAGCTTCTTCTGCATCTGCTTTTTCAGATTTTTCTATCAATAAAATAGAAAATATAAAATTAATTACTAATCAAGTATATTTTTAATATTTGAAGCATAAGTTTAGAATTTTTTTTAAATTAAGTTAGAAGATTCTTAACCTTATGTAAAAAATCAGAACATCACCAGCCTGCCCTAAAATGTTGTAAGTTCCAGGACTGTTTTCTAATTATTCACCTTATTAATTTTTACATATGATGTCATTTACTTTGTTCGTTCTGGAAGTTTCAGAACAGCAAATAATTTTCTGAAGTCTAATAGTCAAGGCATGAAATGCAAACCAGCCAGCCAGATGCCAACTTGGATTTGTACCTTTTTTTGCATCCTAAACATAGTCAGTACAAAATTCTGCCATTTACACAGCATATTCCTGTAGGCTTCAATGTAGTTATAAGCAAAAAAGTGACCCTATAAAAATGTCCACTTATTTATCATTATAGGAGCCCTGTCCACTTCTTTCTGTTCTTTCAACTTCATCACATATCATAATCAAAATATGTATTAAATTGCTTCCCCGATTACTTTCTTTGGAAATGGTGGTGGGGGAGAGAGGGTGTGAAGGAAGAACTTGTGTCTAAGGGGTCATTTTATGCTTAGATGATGGATAAGGATGACATTGAAGGGGAATAGGCTGGTTACTACTGAGGGCCTTAATTTAGTGTAAATTGTGAAGTGTTTAGTGTAAATTGACAGTCTTCATGCAGAGCAATGAGCTATAAAATTACCAAAGTTATGCCACAGTTAGCTTTTCCTACTGCTAGTCTGCTTAATATTTAAGAAAGTGTATTTCCTTTTGCCAGGTTTATTCAAACTCACATATTCATACAATCTAAAAAATTTGTCACATCTAGACCTTCACTCTTCCAAGGTGACATTGTTTCCTACTGTATATTTATCAATACACTCTCCTAAAAGACATATAGTTTAGTCTCATTCTAAATATCCTGAGGGAAGTTATTCCACGGCCTAATAGATCTCACTGTCAAGTGGCTTTTGCATGAAATTCAGCTTGGGTTTTCCCTTTCGTAATCTTATCTCATTACTCAAGAATGATGCACCCTGAACGAATGTAAATATTTCTTCTCTAACCTACTAGTAAACCCCTACAGGAGCTGTGAATTGTCATCATGTTTCGTTATTAGTTATTACTCACACACAGTAATGAGGGAGCTTTGAAGTTTGACATTTTATCATAGAGGGAGATATTAAAAATACTAGCCAAGGTTCCTTTCCAAGTATAGATGTAACTACTCTTATCCATACTGGTAATTAGTACTGCAAGTGCATATATCCAGTTTTCATCTCTTTCTATACTTAAAATCCTGCAGAATGCATTCCTCAGTTTTTTCTTTCACACTTTTTCCTTGTTACTTTTTTTTATTACATTATGCACAGGGAAGCACAAGTTAGGAAACCAAACATTGCAGTTATTGCTTCAAAGATATTATAAACAAAAAAGATAAGTGACATATGATAGAAGTTACAGAATGGACAACAGTTTACCCTAAAATTGTCCTAAAGTCATGAAATATAAACTGAAAAATGAAACCCAGCTTCATCTCTTAACACATTAACTCCTCCCCGGTTACATGAGGAAGGTGGAAATGAATCAGTTGGGCAAGAAGAGGTCAGAAAATAATTTCCATGTACTTCGTAATGTCTGCAGAACTGGGGACCATGGCCAGTAATACTGATCTTGGCTTTGTAGTGTGGAACAGGCAGTAAGACAGATCAGCAGGTTCATAAGGCACTGACTTTGGAGGCAAGGATGGCATTACTGACTGAGAGATCTTTTCTTATACATTGAAGAAAAACTGACCTTTAGGAATTTCAGAGAAGAGGAATTCATAGAAATCAGATAGAAGATTATGAGATCCAATGGAAAGGTTTTTGGTTAAAATAAAAATTTTCTGGGGGACATGCTCCAAATCAGAAAGAGAAAAACCTCACTAAGGACAACAAAACAATTCGTAACAGAGACAAATAGAGAAATGTGTTTTCTACTAAACACAGTGACTACCTGGTTCTTCTTAAGTGTCCCAGATCTACAATTAACTTTCTTTCTGGGATAAGTCTCTGTAGACTCATATCTAGTTCCAGTACATACCTGTTTTCCAATATAACTGATCTATCTCTTCAGAATAACTTCTTCCTATTCCTATGAGTATTTTTAGATTGATTTCTCCAGTCTTAAAAAACCTTCTTTTGCTGAGCTAAATCTCTTTCAAAGCACATTTCTAATCATCCTGCAGAATTAGGTTTCAAATGGATACTAGTAAGTCTTTCTAATCTAACATAATTTATGATTGTCATTAAGATGTTTACTACCTCTTTGAGATCATAAATCAAAATGTTGGAGTTGACTGAATATTGCATCATTTCAACGGGCTCCCATTAAATTGTGGCTATTTGTTAAAGTGTGGTTGTTGTTATTGTTGTTCACACCTTTTAGTATGTCTATAGTATATTCCAGCTTCAATTTGATTCTCTACAGATATAAGTACCAATCTATTATGAGTGTTCATGGGTGTGTACTGTTCATAATTTTGGTGGGTTTTAAATGTTTTCCTTGTCTTTTTTTCTTTAACTTATGACTGGGTTTTGATTTGTTTTATTTGTTAAAAAATCTTTAGTTCCCTTTTGTTTATTGTAAACAGCTACAAGAATGTAAAGTGGAATCTCACAGTAAAAGTATTTTATTTACTCAGTAGAAAGCAGCTTGTGACCAATATATTTGTAGATTCATCTGTAGGAAGAAAACCTGCACCAGAGCAAAAGGAATCGTCTTTTAATTTATTAGAAAACAGCACAGGTATCTTGAAAATTGAAGGAATATACTTTGTAGGAAGTTATTTTTCCTAAATCTTAGGAGAAACTGGTTTGGGACTTTTTTCTGGTTGTCCTTGAGTTTAACTCATATGTACTTCATACCCAAACTGATAGTGACACTTTGCAGATCACCGTTATCTGTATCCACATTCAACACTACTCACCTGGTAGAAATGAACTAAAAAACCCTGAGAGGTTCTCTGTACTTTTGCTCTGGAAAAAGATGCAAAGCTCAAGAGTAAAGCTGATTGAATTCTCACAAAACCATTCCTCCATTTCTGCAGCAGAAATCACTCCTGCTAAAGCTGGGCTAAATACTGGAACTACAGGCATCTCCTTGATAGGATTTATTCATTCACACTTATTTGCAGTTGTACTTCAAGTCACAAGTTCTGATAGGTGAAAGGAAATGAAAGAAAAAGCAAATAACCATAACATGTCTAAATTCTTCTTTGTACTTGGTCAGGGGTGCAAAGATCAAACACGTGGTGTTTTCAAGGGACCATGAAACCTGCACAGAGACACAATACACCTCATGTTTATGTGTGCTGGCTCCTTTCCAACCACGCACCTTTTCTTCTGTAGGCTTCTATTATTTCCCTTTTATTTTCTATTTAAAATAATAATAATAATTCAAGGGGAGAAATACAAAAATTAGTAATGAGCTGAGTCATATTGTCCCTATGGCTCCTATTTTTCAAATACATAGCCTCTTAATGGCCAGGCATTGCTATTTAGAGCACACAGCATTTCACAGCAAAGTAGATGCATCTTCTTCAGTGAGACAATACAATATTTCTGTTCTGTCCTTATTATATATTTTGTTGGGGTCTCTCTCTGTGACTGACCTACAATTATAGCTTACTTGTCAAAGAAAATAACACTTATGAAATTAAAGGAAACATATTTTATGCTCAGAGCACACTGTAGGTTTATCTAAAGCCTTCCCTGGTTTGGGTACCTCCACAGACTGCTTCACTCTTCACACAGTTTTTCTCCAGTCAAAACTAAAAAAGCCAGCAAGGTATTTTTTCCAATGTTTTGATGACTGACTTAGCCTAAGAGATACAAAGAGAAATGTAAAGCTTCTAAACATGAAATCTAAAGTAATTTTTATATATTGTGTGAGAACTGATTTTCCAAGACTTTTTGAGACTGTTATTAACAAGGATAACCTCTAAAATAAAGAAAAAAGAAAAACCACCAAACCAAATTGATGTGATGTGCTACAGGTAAAGCATGATTTGGCTTTTAGGGACATGAAGAACAGCAACAATAAGGAATTTTTACCATCAGACTGCCAATTAAACTGTGAAATTCCACTTTTTCAGTGGGAAAGAAAAATTACTCAACTAACAAATAGGACCCCTTGCATTCATCTATAAGGTCACTTAATAATAGGACACTTCAGAAAGTAGCTTGTTAAGAGATAGACTGCAACATCCTTCAACTGTTTTAAAACTCTAGTTCAGACTTTATGCACATGGCAGGCCATCATTACTGTTGGTTTTTTTATCCTTCAGTATCAGAGTGCAGAAGTTATTGCCTTCAGAAAGAATCATAACTTTTTCATTTTAGACTAGAAATCTATCTATCTCTTAGTAAGCAGCCAATCAATCAACACACAATCAGAAGCTAAAGAAAATGCCTGTGCATGTATAATAATAACATAATGGTAGTAGCAGTATACAGGAAGGCTTTTGCCAAGATAGTAATAACAATCTCTGAGAGTGAGTACCCATAAAGTGTTCAGTGAGGCATTGCAATACATAATTTTTGAAAAACAATCATTAATAACAAGTGAATCATTCAGGAAATATAGAAATAATTTCCTAGCAAATGCTATTATTGACTATGAACACTAGATAAAAACAGACTGCTTGCTCCAGAATTCAGACAGACAACAAAAAACCCCTTCAACCCATTGAGCAAATTCCAAAGTACAATTTAGACAATGTAGTATTTATTTTGTGGCTAGCAATTCTTCTCTTTTGTGTCTACAAATACACGTGCAGTTGTATGTATTTTGGTATAAGCCCAATGTAAATTTCATATCTTTTTCTTGCTCATACTTTCATTCTTCCAGTTGATATAAAGCCAAATTCTTTTAGAACTGACTTTTTTTACATCTTCACTTATTACTTATATTTCCCTCTGCCTATTATTTCACTAAACACTAAGACATTTTTTAAACCAGTCTCACATTTTTCCCATAGCTATACCTTTTTTTCATTTTGTACTTGAATATTTTGCATTGTGAAATCTAGCTTTTACTCCTTACTTTTTGCGTAAGCTAAACTCATGGACCCTTCAACCCCAAAACAGCCATCCTCTATCTGTTTTAATTTATGGGGCCTTCTTTGTAAAAAAGAATTCTGCCATTTCCATCTTCTTTCTATCCTGTAACTATGTCCCATATGCTGTACCTAATTATGGTTTTCTCAAGTACTGTATAGTTATGCTTTCCTTTGTCCTTGTTCTCCTGTTACAATTTATGCAAAAACAGAAAGTCATATTTACACCTTTTGGTTTGCTATCACAATACGTAGAACAATGGACAGAGCAACTCCTGTAATGTGACGTCTCCCTACCAAGTGGAAAAGAATGATCTCATTGTTACCTTGTGGTTTCCTTTCCTGCCCTGTTTCACTCATTTATGCCACAGGTCTTGATCTTTTTATAGCAAGCATCAGGCTTCTTAATTTTCAATGGACAATAAGGCTTTCCCAACTCATTTCTTCACAAAATAGGCAACTTACTTTAAATAGGCTTTTGATAACTAGCTGGCCAAACATCTCTAACATGCAGACATATAAATTACATATAGTAAAAAATTTCTAATTGAATACAGTGAAGTGTCTTCAAAAAAACTCCTTGAAATTGTAGTAGAAAAGGTTTGGTTTGGAAAGGACCTTAAAATATCATTTAGTCCAACCCCACTCTAATGAACAGGGATACCTTGCACTTAATCAGGTTTCACTAGTAGAATTTCTCTTGTAAAAGTTTAAAATTTTCTGACAATAACATGTTCTGACAACCCATATTCTCAGACAATAAACTAAAAAGCAATAATTTCCAAGATGCTTTTCTGGGATGCATTCTTGCATTCCCCAAAATGTTGCAAAACTGAAACTATTGACGTGCTTAATATTTCTTGCATTGTAAAGTATCATGTTCATTAGCCCACATTCCAACTGAAGTCTTACAGTTTTTAAAATCTAATCACAAATTTAGAAAATGAAAAAAGACATTTCTTTAAAAACCTGTATTTCTGTTTTATCTATTATCTTAATTTAGAAAAAGATATTTTGCAGATAAACACTAAAAGCTTCAAAAATACACATGCAGAATATCAGTCAGAGTAATATGTACCCATTAGTTCACTTTTCAAACTCAATTTTTACATATTAATTAAAGATTGATTTCATATAAAGTTTTTCATTATATGACAGAATTCACTGTATGTTGGAACATGGACCTACGTGGACATGTAGACACATTGCAAGAAACTACAATTAACTTCTCGTCTCTGTCATCTGACTGTTACCACCTTGCCAAGAGCAAAAGACAGGGGACTTTGCATCAGTCTGTGCCAGTGGCTGATGTCATGGAGTTATGTGCAATTTCTCCGCTGTGAGAGTATAAATATGGCTTTAATTTTTTCAGAAAAGACCAGCACCCTGACCTTTAACATTCTTCTCAAAAGAATGACTGTGGAAAAGTAAAAGACAAGGCAAGCACGGACATCATTTTTCTGTGGTGCTCTTGAGTCAAATGTTGGTTTTATGTATGTGAAAAATTGAGTGGATGTAGCTTCAACAAATCTCTCCTGTCTCATATTAAATTCATTCCAGCTTTTAGCACCAACCATCTTCTTCGGCATGGAGCTCCATAGTTGCAGCATCCACTGAATGAAACAGTACATTGTAAGATTTTTTATGTATTTTTTGATACAATTTAATTCCTCTACTGAAAAATAATAAAACCAGTGTGTGCCTCCTAACCTGAGTTCCATGCTGGTATGTAACTGGTATACGGATTTGGATTCTTATTAAGGGAATATGGTCATGTTTGAATTTGGTACACCTTTTGAATTGCCAGTCATGCCAGAATAATGGAACAAAGATGCATCTTACAATTTACAATGGTGTAATATTTCGCAAAAATTAAATACCCAATTATATTGAAACACCATGTCCTGAATGCTTCATTTTTGAAAACAACTGGATAAAAGGTAATACATAGAGTATTTTAATTCTGGACAATCTCTCCTGTGAATATAAACATGAAAATGAAATTCCACATCTTTATAAATCTTTGACATGCTCCAGTATATTTTATCTAGTCAGTAGAACATAGTCTTTATTGTTTTGTGTCAAAGGCTTAACCATTCACACCAGTTCTGCACATTCGAAATAAACAGTCAGTTTGGATCCATTTTTATCTGGAATATGTAAACCTGCTTCTGGAAAGAAGAAAGCCCAAGAAGATAAGACTGTTTCTGAGGCCTACCTTGTTACCTTGATCTTGTGCAGTCCAGCGCAGATTCTTCAGCCCTGAAAATACTAAATTGGAATAGCATTATGTAGACAGATAAAGTATGTACACACAATAGCATTATATGTGTCTGTGTGTGTGTATATATATACATATATATCTTCTGCAAAGATAAGCTTACATGTAAATATACAAATATTTATTCTTGAAAAGAATAAATAATGTGTCTATAAATAAGAAACCAATATGTTAGTCAGCATTTGTTTTGGATAATTGATTGCCAAAACTACATACGGTATATTGTACAAGATCCAAATGTGATTGATAACCTCAAAGGCAAAATATATTTCATAAGTTTTCATCATTTGAAGAAACTCCTTTCTATTTTCTTATGAAAAATGAAACAGTGAAAACTTACTGCTAGTCATGTATGTCTGGGCTGTATATTGAGTCATACTGACTAGAAGTTCTTGTATTTATCCACCATTAATTTCACATATTCACACTCCTGAATCCTAATAATGTAGACTACAAAATCCTGTTGTATCATGCTCAGTTAGTTGGTTATTTTGATTACTTCTTAAGTGAAATGAGTGTTTGTGTACACATATTTTGATGTGCTAGTTTTGGTTGGTATAATTTTCATCACAGTGGGTAGCAAGGGCTGTGCTTTTGGTTTGTGTGCAAACAGCGTTGATAAGACGGGGATGGGTTTGTTATTGCTGGGCAGGGCTTGCACCGAGCCAAGGCTTTTTCTGCTTCTCTTTCCGCTTCTCTTTCTGCCACCAGTGAGGAGGCGGAAGGAGTTGAGAGGGAACACAGCTAGGACAGGTGACCAAAAGGATATTACAGGCCAAATTATGTCATTTCCAGCATATAAACGAGAATGTGAAGAAGGAAGAAGGGGAGATCTCAGACAGATCACATTTTTCATCTGAAGTCACCACTATATGATGGAGCACTGCTCTGCTGGAGATGGCTGAATGCCTGCTTGCAGAAGGGAATGGGTGAATGAATTTCCTTTGCTTGCTCATGTGACTTCTACTCTCCCTATTAAACTGCCTTTGTCTCAACTGAAAAGTTCTCCCACTTTTACCCCTCCAGTTGTCTCCCCTATCTCACTGATGGGGAAGTGAGTCAGCAGCTTCATGGAGCTCAGCTGGGGCTGAGTGTACTGTCTACGACAGATGTACATCCTGTCAAGAATCTACAATTGTTTACATTGTAAGCATATAAAAAATAGTTAACATTAAAAAACAACATTCTAAAATTGAAAGCTATTTGGAGAATTTTAAATCTTTAAGAGGCAGGTTTTTTTCCAAACTTGCAGTGTGATTTTTCTCTTGAAACAAAATAAATCAAGAAAATCTCTGCTAATTGTGTGACCAAGGTTATTATCAGTGTGAAATGAGAGCAGCTTTGCAGTCTAGCCAAAAGACAGCTTTGGCACGCATTCACAGAATAGGTTGTGTAAAGCCAGGGGTGTCATCTTCTGGTGATTATTAAATAGGTCTTTAGCAAACTGTCTGATCAGTCCTAAACTTCCCCTCTAACTAATTCACTTAATTTTGTTTATCTGTTTGTTCTGGAAATGTAGATTGAAGAGTGTGGAGCAGTTATTAAAGGCACTTCTTAATTAGAAAATGTTATTGGATGCAATTTCAGAACAGCAGTCTTAAGCCCAGACATATGCTTTCCACCACAGGAGCCATCCTACTGTTTGTAACACATGGAGAAAATTCTCAGTTTAGCATCCTAAAGGTTTCATTGCTCATTTTGAATAAAGGCTACAACTTAACACCCAAAATTTGCTAAGTGTTGCGTTTCAATGCAATGATTAAGAGTGAGGGTTGTTCTCTATCTTTCTAAGATGCATAATTGAAATAGAGATTTTGAATTAAATGGAATGGCTGTTTCAGAGTAGCAGAAATATCAGTCTTTTTTATTTGGGATGTAGCCGTTTGTGAATCATTGTTTTCACTGTACAATGACACTGACATGGTTGTTTTAGATAATCTGCTTGGATTTGTTTCCATTTGTTTCAGTCATCTTTTCCCCACCACTGTTTTACAAATATTTTTTTACCTTGTATTTGTTCTTTGTTGAAATTTGTTCTCCCATGAGCTTTATGTCTAACTTTCATTATTTTTATTTCTTCTTTCCTACAACTGTGGCAGTTCTTATAATGTCCTTTTTTCTTTTAATTTATTTTTCTGTGTAATAAATCCTGCTTTTCAACTTTTCTTCCTCATTTAGGCCACCTTTTTGGCAGACTTAATCCATTTCCTTGCCTTCCATTTGCCTGCTAGTTCCTCCAATTAACAATCTTCTGCTTGTATTCTCATGTTTTTCATATTCTGAGTTGTCCTACATGAAGTTAATCTGGAAAAACATCTTTTAGTATAGTGTCCTGCAGCAAAAGAGAGTTGGTTGAAAAACAGTGATATTTTGCCTAGTTGTGCCCACTCTTTTTTTGTATCCCTGGGCAATCTGGGAGGACAAGAGGGATGCCATGAAATTGGTGTTCCTCATTTTCCCTGTAGTTCTGGATTGATGTATTCCCTGTTGGACAACAACTGGTTTAACACTTTTTGGAAGCCAGGTCTTTTGTTTGGGAGAGGCTCCACCCTTACTTCATCCTGTGCTTCATGCAGTTCTGACAGCCAAGTTGTCTTCTTCATTCAAAGTTTTACACAGGAACAAAACTCAACTAAAGAGAATAAATAAGACGAGTCCTCAGGACTGGAAGTATGTTGCTCTTTGCAAGATTTTGTACTTCAGCCTCATGAATATTGATAGTGTGTAATTATTCTTTCTGTTGAAGTGAAGGATAGCAATGTTGTGTTACATTTTCTTATTTGCATTAACACACATTTTCTCAGAAGTTGTTTGTATTACATTTTGATACAAAGACATACAATTTATTGTATCACTAGGGAAAAGCAAGAAATGTCTTGTTTTGGTAATGTTTCTAAACAGAACAAAACACATACAAATCTTTTGATCCATGTGTTGACATTGCAAGGATGAAAGCGCAGACTGTGAGAGAACCTGTAATTAGTGGAAATTATGAAGATGTAAATTGAAAAAAAAAAAGAAAAGCTGTGTTAAATCTAACAAACTCATGGACTGAAACATCTTCATCTTCATTCCTGTAAGGCAATCTCTCATTCCTTCCTTCAATCTTCCATAACCCTAGATGGTACTGTTCATTTATCCTGCTACCATCATAGTAATTTCTCATCTTTAAAACTTGTAAGAATGTAAAATCAATCAAATCCACTATACTAAATTCAGTTAAAAAAAAAAAAGGAAAACAAAACAAGAAATAAAAACCCCAAAACAAACAACCCAAAAGCAAATCAACCTACCAACAAATGAAAAATCCCAAACACAACAAAACAAAATCCAACCTAGCATGTTATCAAATCAGTTTCACTTATCTAAGCTTGTTCATCTTCCTTCTCTAGCATACCTTCAACCTGTCACTTTTTGCTGTATATGACCATATTATATCCTTCTAAATCATTATCACTACTTATCAAAGATGGAACAAAAAAGCTTGCAAGATTTCTAGGTTGATTTTAAAGAATTAGAAGCATTTGCCATGTTATTTATTCAGAGCTTATATGCAGAAAATATACATATTCTAGCATCTACAGAATACTTCCTGAGTAGCTTTGAGTATGGGCAGCTGGGATACTATTGTGTTATCAGGACTGAAGTTGTCTATATTATCAATCACAAAGACATTAGTTAATTAAACCTACTGTGGAGAGTGTTAGATTCAGTCAATTAAGGCTTAACTTCTGTGATTTTTTTAATCATAGACCTAATTCAGTAAGGGTATATTTGCCATCTCCTAATTTCAACAACACCCCAAAACAAACAAATAAACAAGCAACTAACCAAAAAACCCCAACCAATTAAAAAAAAAAAACAAAAAACCCCCCAAAAACCAAAAAAACTCAAAAAAACAAACAATTGGAAATATTTAAAAAAAAAAAAAAAAAAGCTAGAGGTGTGTTGTTCAAGATAATTAGCAATGTAAAATTTTTCACTCCAAATATGATTACTTTATATTTTCTGTTGTTGCTTTAGGCCCAGTTTTCCTTAGTTCCTTCTGGCTTTCACAAATCAGACAAATCCACTTTCTCTTTTTGACATTACTCCAGTTCTATTTACTGTAGTGCACCCATGTCATCAAGAACCATTAATTCTTTTTATATTATTTTTTAATTGTGGTGATCTTTCAGAAGATAATATTTCCTTCCAAATAACTGAAGAAAGAGATGATACTTCACAGCTGATTCTTACAGTGGTAGAGTGAAGTAACTGAGTCCATACGACAGGCAGGAGAATTGCCTTCTGCCATGGCTGACTCTTGTCAAAAACATGAAATAGTGATGTGCTAACAACAGCTGCCACTACTGCTGATGTTGCTCCCACAGTTGCTCTCACCCCTGCTACTCCCTCATCTACATCTGCTTCCTGAGGTGAAAACTTGTTAAAATCACTGAAGATTTTACTTTGCACATCAACTTTGCAGGCCAGCTATCAGAGGCTTTGAAGAATACACTACTTCTGCAGTTAAAGCAGCATCTTTTTCTTCTTCACCCCTCTAGTTTACAGTATTTTCTTGACCGAATGTTTTAACTATTTTTTTTTCATGCCAAATACACTTTTTTTTGGCCATCCTTATTCTGTTTCATTACAAGTGGTTTTTTTCTCTCTCTCTGAATTTCTTGTTTTAGGCAAATTAAAACCCTTCTTCATGATTTCACCCCAAACAAAATTATGTATATGCTCATACTAGTGTTTATAGTTTCCTTTAAAGCCAAAACCAAGGAACACAATTAAGAGTCGTGATAAATATTGTTAATTAATAATTATATTCTGCAGTATTTTTTTGAGATACATTTGTTTACTTAAAGTATATCAGACTAGTAACAATTGTTCAAATAAAATTGTTATATGTGCTAGCCTTCTGCCACTTTCTTACTGTTTTCAAAACTACCTACATGTTTCAAAAAACGATTATTTAAAGCCCTTGAAGGTTACCTGGTGACTACAGGAGAATAATTCAGAGATTAACTCATATGCTGGCCATAGTTTTGGCAATTCATATTTATGAGTTTTAGCATGATCCCACCAGCCTTCTCTCATAATGGATCTGGTATGACCACGATGCTCACCCAGTGTTTATTTTCATAAAATCTCTGAAGAACTGCTCATTGTCTGAACTGATGAACTGATTTATGGCCAGATACCCTCCGTCCTGCCCTGAGAAAAGCACAAGACACCTATAGAGAACAATAAAAAGATATTTTTTGGGTAATAACTCCCTTTTACATGCTGCCAAAACTAGTTTTCTGTGCTGTGAAAGAATGAGAAAGAAATTGTTTTCCTAAAAATATCCAGAAATAAAAATATCACCTACCTCTTGTAGCCTGTACCTCCCAAAATTCTGTGTCTGCTTTCCTTCAGTGAAGGACATCCCAATGCTTGCAAAGCCTCCACTGGAGGTTTAAAGCTCTTGCACATAGTAATTTTTCACACCATAAGTTTATATTCATCATCTCTCAGAAGCATATGAGGTTTTGGTCTGTTTTGAATGCCACAGTGTCACAGACATCAATCAAAAATGATAGCATCAATCACGCTGCTGCAAAGGAGTTGGATGGCATCTGCCAAAATGCCTTACAATGTTATAGTAGTGTACCAGAATTTTGATGAATAAGGACACTGGTTTGCTCAATAGCAATTAATCATGACTTCTCTCAATGCATCATGTTTTTAAAGGCAAAATACAAAGCTAATAAAAAGGTTACCTTCTACACTCAGCTGAAATCAATGAAGATGTTCTGAATGCAAAATGCCATAAGAGTTACGATTAACCAGATTACTCCAAATATGCTTACAAGTGCAACAGATTTCATAAAGATATTTTATTTAAACATACCTCCATTACCCATGTTAATATTAGTATTAATTCCATAACAAAACTAAACAAAAAATCCGTAAAAGCACAATTAGCAATGGAAAACAAGCACCTTTTCTTTTTTTGTTTTAGCTAAAATTGCATTTGAGGACAGAATTTTTCCCAGGAAAAGTAAAAGTAGGATCTATTTCTTTCTGTAATTAGAAAGATATATGCAAAGATTTATATTCCACCCTAGCATAAGCTTGGCTACTGGCTCACTTATGTCAGTCAAATAGCTTCTATTAGGCTCATTAAGCATGTAATAAACTTATGAAATTCATCACCACAAAATATAATTAAATTTCAGGCATCTAGACTTACCCTGTAAAGTTAAGTATTCAATGGATAAAAAAATTTCTTTATTCACACAGTTCGATAAAATATTAGATTTTATAGAAATCTATGAAGAATATAAAACTTGCATGCTTGCATCATTACAGATATGCCTAGCATATCTAGACAACATGGAATTGCCATAGTACAGGCAATTTTGCTGTTCCTAATACACAGCCAATTTGCCTATACACTTGGTAATATAGTGCTTTTTTATTTTATCTTCGAGCTATTTTGTTCTGTGTTTAATAAAGTTTTTTTGTAACTATGTCAGGAATCTTCTTTACTCATCTAAGTGCATTAACTTACTTTGCATACTATTGGTCGCATTTCTGATCAAAGATAAACCCTTCATTAAATGAATTGTTTTTCTGAAGAAGAATATAAATTCAAACCTATTTTACTATAGGGTATAACTAATAAGAAACATTTCCAACTATTCAGAAAGAACAGAACTTCAGTATTAGTAATGAAAATTAACCAGCTCACATTGAACAAAACCTGTATAAATAAAAATGGTAGTGGCTAGCAATTTTTTTCTGGTTTTGCCAGCAACCTCAGAGCCCAGATGCTAAGCATTGGAAAATACTTATTCCAACAGCAGCATCTGGTACTTTGGCAGACTTCATAAGCAATTTTGTTTTACAGTTCTAAAGCTGCTTCTGGGTCTATTACATGGTTAATCTGATGGGCTGACTTGTTCTCCTGGATGCCATATGCCAGGAGCTAGAGATGCAGTGAACTGTTTGTCCATTATACTTGCATTAAAAGCAGATTAAAATATCTGCTGAAAATTATGCACTTCACTACAATAAAGCTTATGACAATGAGTGACTTGCCTTAAAATTGTGCCAAAAGACTGCCAGACCATCAAGAGCCAAGGTTGGCAGACCCATGCCAACCAGGTAATATTTCAAATTTTGTCATGGACATTTAGTCTCTATTGGTTTTGCATTTCTTTTGGTTGGTTTGGTTGTTGTGGGGTTTGGGGGCTGTTTGATTGTTTTTTTGCTTGGGGGGGTTTGTTGTTGTTAGGGTTTCTTTCCTTCTGTACGTATGAAGGTAACTTCAGAGAAGAGGGGAAATGTATCAAGGGAAGTAGAAAAAAATATAAGATGCCTGTATTTCTTTTTGGAATAACCAGAAGGGCTAAAGATGGACAAACCAATGAATTGCTGACTCCTTCAAAGTCAGAACATAAAATGTAAATATTAACCAACACAAAGTCACATGAAGCTGTTGCTCAGGATTTTCAGCATTATTCCATCTGCAGGCAGTGAATTTGTGAGTAGTCAGCCTTCCAGTAAATATGGCCCATTATCAGCTTTCAAAAAGGTGAATGGATACACACTTTTAATAACAAAGTTTTTAAACAATCTAGTTATATAAAACTGGGATAGCAGATTGATGCAAACTATATATCCCAAATAACCCAGAGAGTGGAAAAGAGTAGTGTGCTGTAATAAGATGAAATGTTATATGAGAGATTGTGCAGATTTTTCCACAGAATGTGCGCGTTTTCACAGGCGGACTTTTTTTGATCCATTGCTAGTTTTCATAAGAGTAAATTCTTGAAAAGAAAGAGCCCATAAAATTCAAATTACATATGCATTTTTAGCAACAGTATTCCCTGTGCAAATAAAACCTTCCAAGAGTCAAAAAAAGTAAAAAGTGAAATCCCCAAGTAAAAAGAACTATCATAGAAGGCATTACTACCTTATTCTGTGTCTAAATATTCCAACCTTTGAAGCACTTCATGCCTTTAAAGAAAAACTAAATATTAGAGATTAAGTCAGTTAATATCTTCATAACTCTGCTTGAAAATGTCCGAATAGGTCAAATATGTCTGAAATTGACAGACAAAAAAAAAATATGTACACCTTGAAAAAGACTTATTTTAAAAAGCTGTGGATCCAGTTCATTATTGAAAACAAAATGAAATTAATATATTTATATGAATAAGATCTAGACAGGAAATATTTTCTCTTAATCACCTGCCTACAGAGGACCTGATCTCACTACTCCCAAAACAATTTTTCACAACAAATTAGATTTTTGTCCAAGTGTGTCTTGTATATGATTTCTGAAAATAAACCATAGTGCTGGCTGCCTACTCCTCCTAGCTTTTGACTACTAAAGGTCTACCTGTTCCTAACTGAGCCTAAGGCACTACAGTGTGACACTGGAATTGTTCTCAGCTGTATTCAGATTGTCAGACCGTTTACCACCACATGTTCATTACACTGGGCATTTCCCACTGCAGAGCTTTACTGTTCTATTAGCTTGAAGCACTTCAACTAGTCATTTTAGATTATTAGTCAAGTCATAATAATCAGCAGCAAAGATGGTATCTGGCCATCATTTATTTAAGATAGCACAAGATTTAAAATAATTTTAAAAAATAAAAAAGAAGAGATTGTTTTGTGATTGATTAGTTATAAAGAGTGCTCTTCACTTTCAAGTCTCACAGTATGATTAACTCCACTTCTAAAAGAGTAGATATTCCAGACAAATCTCTTCCTAGGACTGACCTTTGGGACATTTCCTGCTAAGGTTTCCCCTACTGTCAAGTAAAATATGAAAGTTTATGCATCACAGTTTTTTTCTCAGTGGAAGGAGAAATTTGAGTCTTTCTACCACCTAAATCCTAAATTTTACAAACTTTATAGTATCATCATAATGTGAGGATCTCTTTGGCAAATTTGGCTGAAATTAACCATGACTAAGAGCAGGAAGTCTCAAATACATAAGCAATGTGATTTTGTAACACCTTTCTTCACACAGATAGGTCAAAAAAAAGCAATGTAAAACTTGGAGGGGAGGATGAGGGGCATGATAAAGGAGGGAGGGAGGTATTTTCACTTGATGATTAAAGAATTTAGAGAGCTAAATCCTTACAAATATGTACACCTTCCTAAAGTCATAACCTGAAATAACCTGAAAAAAGCCAACCTCCTCTCAGTTCCCAAAAATGGCCATCATCAGATTTGTCAGTGAATGAGAAATCAGACGGTCTTTTTAATAATGCTAGTTTTTCATATTTAGGCATGCTGCTGCATATCCTATTGTGTATTCTTGGTAGAGAATTTCTCCCTCTGTACCACACCTCATCCATCCTGTCTCTCAAACAGGCTGTAGGGGGGTTGCATAAAGCCAGTTCTCAGTATTCTTTTTGCTCAGTATCTCATGCATTGAGCTAGAAAGGAATTTCAATTAGAAATTTGACACATTTGGAAACTTTTCCAACTTCCAGTTGAGAGAAAATATTCAAAATGTATAAAACGATTCTTGGATAAATGCTTCAAAAGCTGTAGAAGCTTTGTGGAATTGGAGAGAAAGGAAAGCAAGGACTACAATGAAGGAAATTGCCATGACATATCTCAAACCACATACCACGACAGATGTTGCTAATGGAGAGAAGTTGTAGGCAGGGGCACAAGGTTCTTGGCTGCCCCATGCTGAATCCATGTTATACATTGCCTCTTTTTATACTTCAAATCGATGTTTTGCCAGACACGGCCCCAGCATACATATCATTTTCAACTCAAGACTATTTATGAAATAAGATCATAAAACTAATTTTCCCCACAGGAAATGCATGAGGTATATACCAACTTTCATTGCTCTATAGCTGCTCACTTATGAGACAGCAGTGACATTACACAGGAACTTAAACATACTCTAAAGGCTTTTACAAAAATGAAAATTCAAAAGTCATGCAAATTACAGATTTCATAACATCTCTGTTTCAATCCAGTTAAAACCTTTCATTATTATACTGAAGTAATAGTGGAGAAGACAAGAGATCTCATTTTTTTGTTGGTTGGTTGGTTAATTTTGGTTTAGGTTTTGGGTTTTTTTAATGCCAAGAAAATTCTGAACAGCAAGTACATAGATACCTCCTTGGAATTCATCCTTTTACAGTTTCACTATTCAAGTGAGTAAGTAAATACAGCACCTCCGAAGATTACAGAGCTATTTTAAATCCTGACTGTTGAGTGGATTTCATTTCTTCACACCTGTTTGCTTCATAATGTATAAAAGCATCAAGACGTTGAACTGTTTCCTTCATGAGGAATTGCAGTGATATAAGAAAATGTAACTCATGAAAGCTCTGGGGTGCCAAGCATGAAATAATTGAATAAAATGTTAAATCCCTACTGCAAAAGAAATCCAGCAGAGTGTAGAGGGCCAGTGTTGGATCCATGCTTTGGCTGACTCCAACAGAAGTATAATTTTGAACTCCTGTGTAGGATGGCAGCTTTACCATCCACACTTGGAGGAAAAGCATCTCATACACATCAGACTTGAGTGAGTCAGTCCTTCCTCAGTCCCAGCTGCTAGACATTTGTAATATGATCTAATCTAGTTGTCTGAGATT
>VZTZ01021312.1:12160-37953 GCA_013400955.1 Drymodes brunneopygia | reverse complement strand
AAAAAAGAAAAAGAAAAGAAAAAGAAGAAAAGGAAAAAGAGTTTCTTTTGCTTGTTTGAGCAAAAGATCTAGAGTTTCTATCAAGTCACCTTGAATTTTATAAATTATCCCTAGAAAACTAGTCTAACTGCATGGAGTTCCTTCAATTAGACACTGAGGTACCAAAAGTTAAACTACTCTTATTTTNGTTACTTTGTCTTCTTTTTATTGAAGACCATTCCTCAAAATAGCAAACGAAAACTGAAGACATAAGAGATCTCATACTACTCTGGATTTATTCATGAGTGGCTGAACATCTGCAGAGTCAGAGGCCTTACAGAAGTCATTGTGTCCCTTAAAATATTCTAACAGTGTGTCCAGGAACTCATATAAACTCAATTTTGAATTAATCACTGCTGTAGATAATATTCTAAAAACCAATACATAATTTTACACATAACAAAAGATCACATTTGAATGGAGTTTTGGTCATCATTGGACTTGACATCACCCATATAAATTTCAGTCCCAGTGTAAAGGTTTAGTAAGCAAGAGCAAATTAAGAATTTACAAAAAAATATTTAGTCCCCTCAAAAACAAAGAAAGGTATCTGGTTCTGATGTGAGAGGAGATACTTACTATTTGGTGTGGCAGGAAAGAATATCACCATTAGGTTTGCAACTGTTTACATAAAGTCTGCATCATGGATAATTATCCACAACTAGCACAGCAACTAGGATTGTGGATTTTGATCTTGATATCACACTTTACTATAGCACAATTACAAGAGCAATTGAAGTGATGTCGGTATAAAGTGCTCTCAAGCAGTCAAGGGAAAATCTTTTATTAGTACTGCTCCTCATGTTAACTTTCTGAGTTTCTGTTAATATATTTTGAGCATAATTTTTGTGGCATATCCACATGAAAAAAAATAATAAAGTAATGTTTCTCCTGAAAGTGAAGTGTCATAATAAATGTCAGTGCATTGGTAGTATTTTTGTCCGTCCATTGTCATGACATGATTATTCTCCACTGGAAAGAAGTCTCTGGAATTGAAAACTCATGCTGTTCAACCCCAAATTAATCAGAAAAAGTAGGCATAATTGGGGAATAGAACAGCCTACCAAGGGAGTTAATCAGAAAAGTCAGTATTGCTGAAGACACTCAGGACTTTAGTCACAATTATGTGGGGTGACCTTTTAAAATACAAGGAATCACATTGTCTGACTGATAAACAGTGGTAATACTACTGCCATTGACATAACTTAAATAGTTCTTACTTTTGATTTTCAAAATCAATATGAAATTATTTAATCTATATTTCTACTTTGAATAAACTTTTAAAACTTGCAGGGTTTGATACTACATCTCAGCTGAGAGGAAATCAGAAGAAGGGGAGGTCTTAGTTTCAGCTTTCATTTCAAACTTGTAGAATATTGCTTTCTTGATCCATATCCAAATATGGAAATATTTTTGCCAGTATGTAGATACCTGATAGTAAAGTAGTCTCCTTATCTTAGGCTAAAATGAATCTGTAAAGCTAGTTCTGATGCAAATATCTGTATTTTAAATGTCTGGTGTTAATATAAAGCTCATTCACCTAGACTGCACTTCTCAAGTTTTTTGTATCCTCTGGCATCACCTGAGTGATCCTGATATCCAACAATGCAGTTGTGAACTACAGCTTCTCCCAAAGAAGCTGGAGCTTTCCAAGTTGTTTGTAGAAATGTTTCTTTGAAACTTTTCACCACTTCTAAATGTAATAAGAAAATCCATTTAAAGTTGTGAACAGAAGGTCCTGTTTTTTCTATGAGTCCATAAACCATTCAGTATTTTTCTTACATGTGGTTGACTTATTTTGTTGTTTCAAAGAAAAGAAAAACATGCCTCTGTTTCTTGCTTCCATAGTACCTGTTACCTATTTGCTTACAGCTTGTGGCAGGTGTGATCTGACTACTTAATGATCTTGTTCAGACCCCTGCATTTTTTAATGGTGTTCTCAGCACCAAAATCCTAACTCTGCATGAGAGAGCATTAGGTAATCAACTGTAATTTTCACAAAAAGTGCATGGACATTCAGCAGCATGACAGGCATTGACATTAATGGGATTGGATGGCTAAATAACACTGCGCTGACTCAAATACATATTCCTCACATATTCCAAAGTCTTGACAATATTTGTTATGAGCACAATAGAAAGTGGATGGTAACTAACACTTCCTAAAGAATTATTANTGAGGTACCAAAAGTTAAACTACTCTTATTTTTATTAATATTTTTGCTTAATATGAAAAAAAAATAGAAAATTATCATTTTCAAAATTGTCTCCTTTCTAGTCTTTATTTTAAGGTCTAGCAACAGCATGAGAAGTCACAAAGGAAGTGTGAAATCATGGCATGTGTTTCGGTACCACAGTGCCAGTGAGACTTAATTTTTGCTCTGAACATATTTGAGTGATTTACAGAGTGTCATTTTTCTTCCACAAAGGGACAATCATTATTTAGTCCACTAGAAGACAAAGACAGTTCTTGGTGTCATCGAAAATCAAGTTTTTGAGCAGGTTGTATTGTGAAGAGACTCATGTACATCAAAAGACTCCCACAGGCTATTGAAACTTTTAAGACAGTGTCCTTGGCCTGCTTATAACTTACAGGAGGCACCAATGTGGCTTGGGGATTAGGCAGAGAGGCATGGCGTGTGCAAATCTTAAGTTGTCAATTAGCATCATGGAATCAGTAGGAGAAAAACCAAGGGCATATTTGTGTAAAAAGAAAGGATTAAAATAGACAGTCCCTACTGACTATCTCCTGATATACCCAGTGTCTGTGATTCACGACACTTGACACTTAGTCAAATCTAAACACTTTGATCAAATCATGTCCAGGCTTTATGTATGTTTAAGTGATTGAGAAGTACTGCCCAGAATTAATAAACTGGGTAATTATCATTAATAAACTCATTTTTGTAATGACATTTGCTTATTTTTGATGGAGTTGATTGTATATCACTAACCACAGAGAGAAATGGAACCTTTCATAATCTACCTATTGTCTATCAGTCACTGTTGGCCTTTCTTAAGGTATGTTTTGCAGATTCCACGTTCCACACAGCTCTTGCATGGATACAGTGGTATTCTCAAGAGAAAAAGTTTGAAAATGCTCCTTAAATAAATACTTCTCAAATCACATGTAGCTTATAGTGCAAGTCAGTGGATTTTTCTCTGGCAATGTCCATTGAAAGACTTTTGCAAAAGAAAATAACAAACATTTCCATTTAATGCAGATTTTTTGGATCAGAGACTAGCTCACCTCCATTCCTGCATTTTGGGGAATTTTTAATCTTTGAGTAGTAAGAGCAACAAATTTATTTTCAAAACTAAACTATAGAATTGCTTTCTGTGCTAAGAAAAAATTGTAAAGAAGTAACATTTCTCTAATTTGAGTTAAAGGTGGCATATGATAGTTGTTTAAAATCCTTGTAAATAATCTAGTTTTTTACTTGATTTTCTCTTCGTTTATGGTATTGAATTATTTTGGTCCAGAAGAGATAGTTATGCATAAAGAACCATTCTATGATGAATTATATACCTTAAAGCAAAGTATCTTTCATGAATAGCAGCAATACAATACAATGATTTATAGTTCTTCTCAGAGAAATAGAGGTGCAAAGATTAATGAAGGGGGCTTGAGTGCAACAAAATTTAAAACATATTTGAATAGTTCCTCCTATAAATTCAACCTCAGAAAGTTATGTGCGGTTTTTTCCAAGAACAAAAGCCAGTGTCAGCCAACCTACAGAGATATATTGCTTTAAATTTGTCTTGTGTCCAATATCCATTTAATTATTTCTAAGAGTAGCAGCTGCAGTATTTAAAAAAAAGAAAAAAAGGCAAAAAATCTCTCCAAAACACGAAACACACAAGCAAAAAAAACCCAAAAAACCCAAACAAAAAACAAAACAAAACCCAAAGAACAGAAAACAACAAAACAACCCAAACAGACAAACAAAACCCCTCAAAAACCCAAACAAAAATAACAACAACAACAAAAAACCCTACAAAATAAAATTTAAGAATCAACAAACCACAAAGAGTTGTGTGTGACGGTGTGATGGTGCATTCTTCCTGCCTCACATATGATCTCAAAAACTCCCATTAGCCCTTGGCCTTTATGCAATGAGTTGGGCAGTGAAGTGTCCCTCAGCCATACCAGGAGCCCTTGCACAGCCAAGGCGGAGAAGCACTGTCCATTCCATGGATTCTTGTTTCCTGGCCAAAGTGAGGAACAAGAGAGGGAATAATCCATCATTGCCTGACAGCCTAGCAACTTTTGTAGCTTGAGTGCAATAGAAATATGAGAATTCCAGGACAGAAATTTGTTGGTGTCTAAAGTCAAGTGTCTCTCACCTGCATAAACAACAATCTTAAGTGAGGCCCTTTTAGCCCTTCTGGGCTGCAAGAGGCTGCATCAGCACCTCCCTCTGAGGGGACTGCTCTCAGAGCCAGGGAATTCTCAAGGCTGTGAAGTTCAGAGGACCATCCCCAAAAGCTGGCAAGAGGTCTTGGGCCAGCACCCCCCACTCTTTGAGGCTCAGCCCTCGCCTATTTAGAAATGACAAGTTATTGGGTGTGAGTATTTCACGGAAATAGAGCTGGATTTTTAACAGGCATGTGACTTCGTGTCTGTGTAAGCATATAAGTGAAGTGATTAAACCACCTTATATCAAGAATAGCATGACTGTTGCCATCTTGGATCAATAATTAAGACACTGTGGTGATTATAGTAAATCCTATTGATTGACTTTGTAAATATTAAATTAGTCAATGATTAAGTGCTGCTAAAGTCCTGTGATCCACCTTAAAACTGATCCACATTAATAAATCCACTGAATAAACCTCAGACTGCTGCTAGATCAGACTGTGCAAAAATCCCACCTGGGCTGAACTGCGCTGGTGCTTTTAAAGCATCATATTAAGATCATTCTTTAGGGATATGTCAGGCAGTGAATCTTAGGGTGATCCTAATTTGATATTTCTCTGTATGCTTCATCCTATCATTAGAGGGAACCTTGCCATCCAGCTCTGTTCAGTAGTATTTTCCAAATTTAAATTAAACCTGCTTTTGCTAATACCTTTGATAGTGATTCTTTAAGTGACCTCAACAATCATTAATGACATAATTTTAAAATAATACTTTCTTTTAACTAGCTTTAATACTGTCATTTTAAAAAGGCATTATGAATGACACACAGCTTCTTTGATGAACAAATGTATGGACACATTCAGTACATCAAGAGTCCATCTAATCTAAATCAAAGAGTGCATGATAAAGGCAGAAAACAGAGAAACGTATAGGCTTCAGTAAACAATTCTTTAAAGCATATGTCAAGATGACAAGCACACTGATCTAGACAGATGGGCATATCACAATGAAAAAAAGAACAAACAAAAGTTGAGGCGATTGTAAAAAGTACTTGAAGTACCTAAGAAGAGAAAAGAGGCTTAAAATTAGTATATTCATCAAATGGCCAGATTAGAAAATATGGCAAGTTTCACCTGTAATCATAGTTTAGGACACACAGTCATTTTGTTTTCAAAAATCCTATCATATTTACACAACTCTGCAATTAATTTCATTTTTGAGAAGCTTTAGCTTCTCCACCTGTGAGTCTGTGTTCACAATGTAATCCAAGGGTACACAAAGTGAATTAAAAGAAGCTAGCTCAAGTCAGTAACTGTCTAATCAAAGTGTAGCTACTGCTCTGCATACATCCACATAATTCTGCCAGAAACTTCTTTGAGATGGTAAGATTCCAAAAGATTTCCTTAAAAAATAAATATCTTCCATCTCTTATGAAAAACACTACTCCAGGTCACCAACGTGTTGAGAAAGAACTTAATCTGAAGTACAGGTGTCATCTTCTGCTTTCACATTCTTCAGTATTTTATCAAAAACATCTATAAAAATTTTACTATTTGTTACCTTTTTGCATATTGACTAGCAGATTAGGCAAGGTGTATGGGTTTCTTCCATGTTTCCTTTCACATATTGCCAAAGAAAATATAGAAATCACGAGAGGTGAGAAAAAGGAAGTATGAAAAACAATACTCTAACAGACTAACAAAAATAGTCAAAAACATGGAAGTCACCTATCAAAGACATAGAAATGTCATGTTTTCAGGTTTAAAATGAAAGCTCATGTATTCTTGATGTCTGATAATTTTTTTAAAAATATAAAAGTCATAAAATTATTTTGATACAAACAAACCAACCCTTAAAGATCAAATAATCCATGTATTTACATTTTTCACTAGATCATATTGCTCAAAGCCTTGTATAACCTGACTTTGGACTCTGCAAATTCACAGCTTCTTTGAGCAACCTCTTCCAGTGTCTCACTGTTCCCTTCACAAAAGCTCTCTTAGTCTACAACCAGTCCTCCTTGTCTTGTTACTACAGACCATGCCAAAAAACTCTCTCTTTTTTATTATAAGCCTTCCTTATAAACTATAATAGAAAGGCTATATAAGGAAGGCCACAGTAAACTCTTCACACAGCTTTCACGTTTGCAGGCTGAACAATCCCGGCTCCTTCAGCCTGTCTCCATAGGAGGGGTGCTCCAGCCCTCTGGACATTTTAATTGCTCTCCTCCAGAACCACTCCTCCTGTGTTGGGGGACCCCAGAGCTGAACACAGTACTCTGAGGGGGTTTCATGAGGGCAAAGTAAGCAGGAAAAACTACTCACTCGGCCTTGGCTACAATTCTTTCTGGGCTGCAAGTGCACATTAAGACCAGATTTTCAGCTCCCAGATCCCACGTGCCTGCAGGACTGTTCTTAATCTATTCATCCTCCAGACTGTATTGAAATTGAGGATTACCTTGACCCAGGTGCAGGACCTTGTTCTTGATCTTGTTGAACTTTGTGATGTTAATGCTGATCCAGAGGCAGGAAGAAAGTAAAATTGCTTTCTTTTAGAATTTATAGTGTCTAAGCAAGCACATTGTCCATGGACAGTAAATTTTAACTCGGTGCCAAAGAGATCTGCACGTGTTATCAGAGAGCAAAAACTTCCAAAAATTAATAGAGTAATTCAAATTAATCTACTACAAGAATTATGTTCCTTGAAATAATGAAACAATACATCAGCAATGAACAGAAATATGTGTTTGTGTGCATATATGTATCTATCTATATGAGTACATAAGTACATATATCATCACATAAGTCACACGTATGGATATGTTTTCTATTTGCATCTCTGCAGGTTTATGTGGTCATGTGTGTTCTTACTTTGAGTGAAGATGCCCTATCTTCATCCACAGACTAGTATTTTATAGGTCCACATACAGAAAGCTTGTTTGGATGTGAATCCCAGAACTTTGCAGCAACAGAGAGTAGTGATCCTGAACAGAAGAGAGGTCACCACTTAGAGTTAACAAAATCTGCTTTTTTATTCTGCAGAGTTTCTTAGGATTTCATGTTTGTTTCACTTGCTTTGTTTTTGATACTGTGTTGGCAAAGTCTGGGAAACTTTAAATTGGTGCAGCAGACTAATTCTGAGTCATTAACATTTCAGAAATCTTCAGAAATTAAATAATCAAGTAGCAAAGACAATTGATCATTACAAAGTCTCCTTGTTATTCTTCAGTTCCTCTCGTGCTCTCCTTTGTTCCCTTTTTGATCAGGAAAGCTATTGCATACCTCAAATAATTTTCCTAAAAACTCTCCCTTTATCGTGAAAAGAAATTCCCACTGGGTTGAATTCAAGAAGATTCAGAAAATTTGGGCTCAGGAAAGTAGCATTAATTTCTACATTTGCCTTAAAATTTTTCTGGAAAATTTTCTAAATCAGAGGTTTGGTATTGCTGAGAAACAGAGAAAACAATAGACAAATCACCTGAAACACAGAAGCAACTGTCCTGATTATTTGAAATAAGTTGATTTGCTTAAGACTTTTATTTCTGCCTGAAAATTTAGCTGTTAAATTTCCAGTTTGACTTCAGGATAGTCTTTTTAAACATCATATGCTTAAAAATTTGACAAGTTAAAAGCCCCACTGACATAAAATTACATCTCTTTATCAACTCAGTGAGACATTACCAGCAGGCAAGATACACTGAATTGGGCAGTGTTAGTAGCAGATGAGGAAAATTCATCAATATTCAGGTAGTAAATTCTACAGTTGTTTTTTGTGCATTTTTGAGTGATATTATAAGATAGTGCTTGAGTGATTAGTTATGCTACAAGGGTTACATTTGTATGTCACTTTTTTCCCCAAAATTCAGCATGAAATTACAGATACAAAAATGAAATGCTCACAAATTAATTTTGCAGTTGTCATCCATTTGCATGTAGAAGCATATGGTTCATGTATATTAGTCATGCACAGAATGATGTGCAAAAATTTGTACATGCTTATTCTAATGGGAGATATGAAATATTAAAGCTTGAAAACACCTTCTTAGAGGTCAGATATTCAAATTATAAGATGCTATTTCTTCACACAGAATAACAGTTTAGAATTCAAGCATAACATATGCTAAATCTTATTTATTTAATTTAAACTCAGATTTTCAGAGTCAGATGCTTAGGATGATACATTGAAAATAATAATATAATTTTCAGAAGTCAGAAGGAGTCAGAGACATTTAGAGCTTCCTAAAATCATGCTCTTCTGCAACCACATCCAGTTTTATATATTTGCAGTTAAAGAAAAAGGAATTAAATTAATAAAGAGCATTTGCTAATTAAAAGAAAAAAAAGACACAGCATATAATTTTATGAGTGCTTTCCACTACTTGAAAGCTGTGAATTGTTTACCAGCTACACCAAGATTACTACCACCCTGTGAATGATGAAAAACACCTAATGGGAGTAAAAGATTCCTTTCAGTAACATAAAAGATATCACCTCTGGCACACGTTTTTAGATATGTAATTCAGTACAATAATTTCTTGCAACCTATACTACCATGCATAAAATTAGTGTCTTTCCCAATGATAGGTTAGTGTTTGCTCTGTTCTGGTTATGCAAATGATGTCACCATTTTCAACATTTTCAACAGTACTGAGCAATGAGATCACACTAGTTATCTTCTTGGATTAATATGTCCACTAAACATGAATTTCCTTTTCTGAAAGCATGCATAACTTCTGTAATTGTGTGTATATATTAGGTTCCATTATGTGTACTTTTTTTTTAAGTCATTTTTTGTTCACATAATGGAAAGCAATAGGTTGAAATGTTTTCCTCTGGTTATGTTATTTTTCTTTTTTTCCTGATGTCTTATATCTTGTACTATCTCTTGCTCACTATTTTTGTCTGCATTCACTTCTACTCTCTAAATCTGCCACGTTTTGCTTTCTCCACTAAAGAATGGGATAAATATATCATTGTTTGTGTTGCCTTTTCTCTGTAAAATTGCACTAAGTCAGCATGTTATACTTGACAAAGGGTAATTAATATGAATAATCCCTTAAAAGCTTTCCAATAACTCAATATTTGGTAATATTGCACATATAATGAGACATCACTTTAATTGTTTCAAATTACTTGAATTTTTTTGAGTCAAACTTTGCCGAGTCATTAATATAATATAAAATTCATCAAAAGCCTCATATACAGGTCAACAGAAACAGAGCTAATCTCACCTCAGAATTTTATGGCAAAGATCTCTGCATATGTTTAATTTTTTAAATGATAAATTCATAAGATAATAATAGATAAGAATACAATAACTGAAACCAATATGCAGGTGCTGTTCCACGTTATGTTCTCAGGGAGAATGTTTCCTTAAACTTCCTAGTTTCATACTTCATTTAGTATTTATATCTTCATGCCATCACATAATATTAACTTCCATGTTGAAAATAATACAAAAGAAAAATTGCATAAAGTTTTTGGCTTGTTTTTTATTAAAGTAATTTAAAATAAAATATTTAAATATACCTAACAATATTTCATTTACATTTCTATTAACGTTTTCAAATTTGTACTAAACTTCTACTCATGGTCAAATTTGACTGAAAAAGCCACTACATGTTCTTAGCCAGCATAATCTGTAGAGTAATAGATTTTCTTTAGAGATTTGACCCCTTAGTCTCAGACATTGCCTATCTTGCTTGACTTCAGCTCCAAAATGCTAACTTGATTTCACTAAAAGAATCAGGATAAGAGAAGTATTTCTNATATTTTTAGTTCTTTTATTATCTTTATTCTTTGCAAATGTTTTCCTTTATTCCATTGCTAGCCAGAAAAATACAAAAAATAACACTTTCCAGATTTATTTATTTAACAGTCCAATACCATCAAATATTACTGAGTTTACAGTTGTGGATTTTTTAATCTCAGCACCAAACCATCCTATTATCAACAAAACTATCCCAAAACCTACTTATTTCTGTTTCTGTTTATTAGTAAGTTACAGTGGTCATGAGTCAGCACATTATTTTAATTAATCATTTTTATAATTCCCATTATGATTATTATTTTGAAGGCAAAGTAATTCAGTTTGTTGTGTAACTTTTTTATCAGGGTGATTAATTTCTAAAAGTCACTTCATTGAGAATATCAAAACCATCCATTTAAAATTCAAACCCAAGCAAAGTAGTAGTCTGTATTTCACAAGGGAGAAAAGACACTTTATGATTTTTGTGCAATACAATTTTGGAAAAGATAAAATATTCCAGTTGAAAATAGTTGAAAAAGTATCTCCTTCCCCTTTCATTTTCATACTGCTTATTCTATTTTACATAAAATTGATGAGATTCAAATAGGTTTCAGCAGCACTTTATAGGGATTAAAAAGAAAATCCTGGCAATATCTCATTGTTTTGAGCACAGGAAAAAAAAATCCATATGATAATGAAGCTGGCAAGGCTGGAACAGTTCTTAGAGGACTTTTTCCTCTTCATTCTGAAGTTTTCCCAGCAACACTAGGATGGACAGTGCAGCCACATCTATTGCATTCTATTTTCTGCAGCAAATGGGCTTCCATTTCATGTCTATGCCATCCATATGAGTCTGACACTAACTTGCAACAATCAAGATTAATTAATCCTTTCTTTATTACAAATTCAATTACCTCAACTTTCCAAAAGAAAAAGATAGAGATTTATACCACTTATGTGGGGATTACAAATGGCATAATAAAGTTTAATTGTTCCCTCAGAGTGTAAGAGTAATATGTATGTCTGAAATTGTAGGAGAAAGTTCACTGAGCTCAATAGAAGAGAGAAAAAAATCTCAAGCAGTAGTTCTACTACCACAGTGAATTTAGGCTATGACATTTTCCTTCTCTTAATGGGTCAGGATCAATTACCACACCACACTCAGAATCACATATATTACACCTTTTCAAGAAGCTTTTTATTTCTCCTTGACCTCCCTAATATTCTGTCCATAAATTGGTAAGGACATTGAGCCTTTGATCTGCCGATGTATTTCATCCTGTGCACAATTTTAAGCACCTGAATAACTCTATTGATTGCTGGATCCAGGCCATTATGACTCACCAGAAGACTTAATAGTGATTAAGACACTGAATAATGACCAGGTGGTAGGGACATAGCATCCATTTGACATATTTCTCCTATATCATTTCTTGAGAATGACTTAAACCATGCCTTAAATTTGTCCTCAAAACATTAAAACACTTGTCAAATAAGTAGTGTAAGAATATGGTCTTTCAAGTTTGTGAGGCAGTGAAATACTAATTTAATATGGTCCACAGAGAAACTCATAATAAACATGAATATTTTAGTCAGGATTAACTGAAACAGACCTTAGGCAGTAAAGAATGGATTTTCAAAACCTGTAGAATTCTTGAAAGCAGTGAGTTAGAAGGTTAGCCTCATCTCCAGTGAAAGAACTCTTATGCTTAAAAATTATCAAGAGAACTAAATGTTCCTGCTTAGAACTGGCCTAGGGTAAGAAAGGCTGTTGTAACATGAGCCATGATTAAGCCTGACACCCCAGCAGCAATATATGTGATCAACCAAAATCAAATCTTTCCATTTACACTGCAGTACTGTCACTAAGACAGCACTGAAGGACTGAAACTAGTGGAATGTAGTGGCAAAGTATTAAGGAGTTCAAAAAAATTAGTCACTTTCCTCTTTCTTGGTCTTACCTAGACACATGTAAGTATAAAACTACCTACACACACAAACATGTAGATACATGTCTGTTTGCAAAAGAAAGTGTGAAACAAATACAGATACATGTCTGTTTGCAAAAGAAAGTGTGAAACAAATACATACACACACCAGTTTCCTTTCCATTAGTTAGAATTATTATCAAATAAAAATGTGTGGTTTAAATTCTCCCAGGTTCTTAAATGTTCCTAATTATGGAATCATTCTTAAATTTTGACTTACCATGGAAAATGTGTGTGGCACATTGCCACAAAGAAGAACAAAAGAAAGAGTTCACTGGACACTTATGGTTGAGAAACTAAAATCTTTCCATCCACACAAGACCTTTGCAGGAATGCATGTTGTGTGATGCAAATCAGTTGGGACAGGACCAGTTTTCTGTATCCACTTTTGATCAGGAAACAGCATCACAATACATAATGGAAAATTTAATCTGACCTGGGAGATTGAGGATATTAGCATGGAGACTAAAATCCTGGACTTCAAAGCACTGTCATAGCATTGACTTTTTATTTAACTTTGTTTATTTTCCACATATACATGCACATGATCTGTTGGTTGGAGGTTTTCAGAAAGTTTAGTTCTAGTTCAAAGAGGTTTAAAATGTGTGTCATAACCTTCTGCGTTTACTCCTGGAAATGGAAAATTGCTACGGTCAATTCACTACAAGAACATTTTAAATGTAGCTTTACTCTAAGATAATTCTATACAATAAATATTTATCTTACTTTTTGGAATTGTGGGTGCCAAAACTATTGAAAATTTAGTCACCAGTGCTAATAAAAGATATAACTTGTATCACTAGTATTAACATTTTTTATATCTTTTTTAATGTTCAGTTTTACTTTTGTATAAAAAGTTCTAAAATATAGCAGCTCAGCTTTGCTGTAACAGATTTATTATAGTTTTAGTCTCTGACTCCTTGAAATTTTAAACTCTTCTTGGCTTGAACACTGCTGCTTGGCCCACTTAACTACCAACTCATAGCTAAAAACCAGAGAGTTTTCCCCCGTTGAAGAAGCTCTCGCTCTTTGAGTGCTGAAGGAGCATTGATGTGTGGTGGAGCAGGGCCTGGTGGAGCACAAAGGGGACCCCAGGGTGCAAATAAAAATTCTCGAGAAGGGCTGGGTTTGAGCTGACAAGATCTGCAGACCCACAACCTTGTATATCAAGCTGTACCTGCAATTTTGACATCACAGGTGAGAAGGAAAGTGGTGTCTGCCAATTATCAGTTTTGAAGGTTTGGAGACAGTAATTCATCAACATTTTTTTTCAATTTGCAGTGGATGAGGAGCTGTCACAGTAATCCTTGCTTCATTACACAGCACAAAGCTTGGACACAAACCCACTTGCTGCTACACGGATGGGACACGAATGGGAAGGACTGAAAAGCAGGATGCATGACTCAGACTTACACACATCTCCCTGTGAGATTTCAGTCTTGTCAGTAAGTGTAAATTGTAAAAGGAAGGAAGGAAGGAAGAGTTTTATCTATTTTTTTTTTCCCCTCAAGTGATGTCAGACCTTCCATTTCCACTGCACCCATTAAGCTTTCATTTGTAATATGGACTTGAATATATTTTCTTGCAAGTTATTAATTCTATGGAAGAATATGTTTTCTTTTCAGAGAAATGGTGGCTATACAAGTAAGGACGTTTATGATGAGGGGTGTGAAAGAAAGTCCTGAATAACTATTTGCAAGTATTATTGTTCACAAAAGTGACTGTTTTTTGCAACAACTCCAAATTTCTACTTAGTATTTTATTCACAAACTGCAAATTGCAAAATACAACAATGAGTTTTATTCTCTGAGAAAGTTCACGTATAATGAGAGTTTCTAAGTTTCTTTCATGCTGATTTTACATGCCATTTCTTAACAGAAATGGTCTCAATCAATCTGCTCAAAATGCCTTTAATTTTCTTCTTTTCTCTTTTTAACAGATTTCTCATTATGGCATAAATGTGATTTACAGGAGTGATGGCATGAGTCAGAAAGGTGTCCTTGCACTAAAAGAGGTGTCTTGGGCTGCAAAAGGAGTTGTGACACCGGCAGGGTGAGAGAGGTGATCTACCCCCTCCACTCAGCACTGGTGAGGCTGCATCTGGAGCACCGTGTCCAGTGCTGGGCTCCCCCTGCATACTGGACATACTGGAGGGACACCAATGAAGGGATGCAAACACCATGGAAGGACTGGAGCATTTCCCTGAAGAGGAAAGGCTGAGAGTTAGGACTGTTCAGCCCAGAGAAAGAGATGCTCAGGAGGAACTGAAGTGAAAAGGAGGGAGCCAGACCTTTTTCAGCAGTGCCCAGTCACAGGACCAGAGGGGATGGACGCTCACTGAAACACAAGGGACTCCCTCTGAACCAGTAACATTTTCACTGTGAGGGTCAATGCATCTCTGGCACAGATTGTCCAGAGGGTGGAATCTCCATCCTTGAAGATCCTAAAAAGTTCTCTGTGGTACTGGCACCTGCCTTTGGGTGGTCCTGCTTGGGTAGAGGGCTTGGACCAGGGTTTCTCCAGAAGTCCCTTCCAGACTCAATTATTTGGTGATCACATCTTAAATAACCAAAGATATTGGTAGCATATAAGTTTAAAATACAGCATAATATCGGAACATAACTGTCTAAGATTTTTTTCTGTGTAACAAAGCCACCTAAAAGTTGAAGTCGACTTATGGAGAGCACACAAAGTGAATAAGTGCAAAACTCATTTCTTGTATTTCTTGCTTTAAATAGTGTAGGTCTCTGCATGTTTGGCAGAAGTACAGAGCAAGACCAAAGAACTTCCCACAAATTATGGAAGTCTTTCATATCTCTAAGGACTACAGATGAGGGCACTGCACTGCTTGTAGGATCAGTTTGAAATCATTGTAAGCCTTTTATGTGAGAATGACCCAAAATCCTTCAGTCAAGTATATTAAGTCAGTAATTATGTGTCTCAAATAAGCAGCAAAGTATGTATCTGAATGTTAAACTTCCCTATAAGAAATACTCTTGGGAATTGTGCACATTTGACTGAGCTAACCATTATTTGGAACATCCTCTAGGAAACTGACATTGTAGAAGAAATAGGTTTCCAAATATATTAGTACCCAGTTTCTATTAGTTTTATGCTGTGCATACATATTTGACAAATTTAAAAAGGCTTTCCTGCACATTCTTTCCTAGACACAGTTAAAATACTGGGATGAAAACACTGCTTGTTAAAAGGCAAAAGTAACAAAAATACTGCTGGATAATAGAGGTTGATATTCAACTCCCATCCCAGAATAAAAAAAATAAAGGAGTGTTTCAGCAAAGCAAAACTTGCAGATGCTTAAAGTAATATTTTAAATGAAAGTGTCTTTAAGCTGGCAGTAACATTAAATATTAGATTTTGAAAAAAGATAGTAGAAAAATAAGCCTACAATTTTTGGCAGGAGTGGTTCCATGTTGACTTTATCTCTCCAGTAAACTGATGGCCTTGGAGACAGAGAAAAAAATCCAAATATAAATACGTGCCATTTCAGGTATGCAGTTTTGATAGAGCTTTCCTCTTAATCACTATAAATGGCCCAAAAGGAGTACTCGATCAATCAGACAATCAGGGGCAGGTTATGGGTCTGTCGATATTTCAACCAATAGTAAAACAATTCAGAAGTCAAAGTTGCAGAAATGCTCACAAGCAACAAAAGTAATAGTAGTCCTGATACTCTCATTCTGAAATCTTTCAAGTTTGCATGTGTGCCACCTATCTGAAAGAATTTGTCTCCCAGTAACATGGCAAAAATTTGGACAACCTGATCTGCCTTTAGTTGAATTTTGCATCAGTGAAACAGAAATAACAAAATTCTCTTTTAACAATAAATAGTGATTGACAGAAAGGCTGGAAAAGCAGGTTTGTGTTCTCTAGTTCATACCAGTAAGGCGCTACTTGTTATAATTTTGCCAAAATATAAATAAACTGTCCAATCAACCAAAAAATGTCCATTATATATTTCCTTTGGCTCGGTATCTCTATCAGTCACAGAAAATAAAACCATGACGCAGAAAGTACTGATCACCAGTCACAGTTTAAATCACCTTGGTCTGAAATTGGCTATACCAAACCATACAAATGAAAATCTGGCTCAGTGAGGTCATAAGTTTTTATTCATAACTTCATTTATTTGTTTGCAGTCCTGAATAAAAAAATAGTTCTCTTCAGAGTGTGAAAAGTTAGCACTATTTCCAGAGCAGACTAAAAAAGTGGTCTTGAATCTAATGAACTTAACCCTTTCAAGAAAGGTTTTTCATTATGGAACAAATAAAAGGAAAAAAAAAAAGAAAGTATCATTTTATGCAAGTTTCTACATAGCCTCCAGATAATCCTGAGTGACACTTAGTTTAATAGATTCATGGGTCAATCATATATCACTATCTGGTTAGAATATGGGCTTGTTTTCAGAGGGAAAAAAATTTGCATAATCAACTTGACAGAAGATGGAGGTCAAAGAAATTTTAAACTTCTTACTGACACTCTTAAGGGCATGGGTACTCTTCACAGTGAAGAGGGAAAAATCTTTCTCAATGCAGCCCTTGATTTAATTGACTGGTGGTCTTAATTTTTGGTTCAGGGAGTTAATAAGAATTCATCTCACCTACACAAGAATTTCTAATGTGAAGCTGACCTGGGTGTCAGTGTTAGAAGGTGACAAAATCCAAACAAGCTGTACAGGTGATGTGGTAGTTCCTGAAATCAAGTGTGGCTGCAGCAAAAATTTCTGCAGAGCTTTTAGAGCTGGGTAAGATTTCTGAAGTTATCAAACTTTTGGTTTGTACAACTGTAGGGCAGAATTGTAGAGGCAGAGGTAAAACCAAAATCATTTTTAGCTTGTCTAAGTTTACAGTGGTCCCTGACTGTCAAATCTTGTGGTCACCTCCAAGAATTCTCCCACTGCTATTGGTGGGCACTTGTTCTTCAAATAAGGTATAAATACAAAAATAACAGATTATTATAAAATGGGAAAAGCATTAGAGGAATATTCCTTTACAATTATCTTTTTATTCTGTGAAAAATAATTTTCCACGTACATTACAGAGTAGAGTTTTGTCCTACAAAGAAACTAAAAATAACCTTGTTAGAGATGGTCATGGCAGACAATAGCTGGCAACAGTTGCAGAAAGAGTAATAGCATCCATGTGTAAACTCACAACAGCACAATCTTTAATTTCATAATTACATACCATTTTTCCTTGTCTCATTCAGTGTTCAATGTTCACTTAATGAGCCCCTATTGCAGTGATTTGTTTAATCATTTTCATTCAATATAGCCCGGAGCATATTTCCTGCACTACTGTGTTATACATTGAATTTTTGATTTCCTAACAAGTTTTTCCTTCAAATTCATTGCTAAAGTATGTGAAAGCAGGTAATATAAATTAGGAAAAAATAAAATAAGTAATATTAATTAATTTGTTTTCACAACTCTGGGCATACTTCCTCTTTTATATGCAGACTATGTTTACTTTGTTTAGCCTAGGAGCAATCACAGACTCAAATATGACATTACTACACTGCTTAATTTAGGAAGCCTGCAGCTGGGATATATACATATCCTATAGTGTTTTGCCTTGTTAAGTCTTTCTGAAAAAAGTCTCCACTGATTTGCCTGCTTTCCACGAAATACTGCTGCAAGACATTCTGGAACATATAGCTTTCATGGTGATTGAACATTCCTGTGATTATAGTGATAAAATTACACAGCTGCTAGTGGCATAATTGGACCTGGCATAACGAGTAACCTTTGCACACTTCATATTATCTTCATAGTACCTTATATAGTCAGAGCATTGTACTACTGCCATCAGCTGCTGCAAGGGCTCGGACCCTGAGGCAAATTACAGACCCTGAGATTGAATGAGGACCCTGCAAAATGAAAGACATACGAGTCCTGGCCACCTGTGAAAAAGTTGAACTTAAATGAAATGTCAGTTATCACAAAGAAAACTTCAGACTAAAGGAAAAAGAATCCAGGGTAATTTTCATGCCTAAGAATACTCTTTGTGTTTTCTATAATTCCACCACATTGAATGCATTCAAATTTTGGCAAGGGGGTGGATTAACATGTTTGGAGGTAAAGCCAGTTTGATTTTCTATGGAAGATAGCTTGCTGGTCAAAAATGCCTACTCAAAAACACATCAATAAACAGCCACCATATCAGGCTAAATTAGAGTGTCTTAGATAAGTAACTTCTATTGTTTCCTTAACATATCTAAGTCATGGCTGAATGTGCACTCTTTAGCAGTGCATGAAACTCTACAAACTGTTTCAGTAGCATCTTGATAAACTCAGAAGGCTGCAGAAACAAAGCAGAGAATAGTGTAAGATGTTTTAGGAATGCAAATGGAATTGTTTACCATTTAAAACCAAGGCATTTTTACTATTGACTTGGTGAATGTAAGAGAGAAAAAGAGAGGAAGACATTATACCAGGGGGCCAACCTACCCCAATGCCATAAACTAGGAAAAGATCTTTCTTATTTCTTGGACTTCTCACCTAACATGTCTGCACATGCTGGTTTTGTAAAGAGTTTTCATCTGCTATTTTTTATGGGGTTTTTCGGCCAAGTGGAAATATTTGCACTTGCAGTAAGTAGTACAAGTGAAGTGAGCTTGGGGAGCTGTGGACCTATTGGCAGGACTTATATATTGGATCTGTATCTGATAAACAGATGGTCTGTATCATAAACTCCTCAGGCTCCAAGTTTCTTGGAAGTGCTACCACACACCTACACAGACCTCGCAGAAATACTTCTGCACATGCACAGTGGTTTATCACATCCCAAATAGATCCACTCTGTTGCACACGTGCAAACCACCTGGGAAGCATGTGGACAACAGATCTTGACAACATGCCTCTTGAGACAATGGGTCTGGTAGCCACACTTTCATTATGAAAGGCTTTGATTTTAGAGTATACAATCTCCTACCTCCTCCCTCTAGCATAATACTTCTGATAATGAAGTACTTAAGTTTTGGGGTTTTTTACTAAGGTAATAATCCTAAGATGATGGATAATTGTTTTACATCCCAATAGAGATACACTCTCAAGAATTCAGCAACTAGGGCTGAAATTTTTTTAATGTATGCCATTTTTGCATAATGCAAAACTTTTGCCAAAACTTCAGTTTTTATTTTAATGCCTTATTTTGCTTATGATGCATATCATCTGAACACCTAATATGAGCTTACCTAATTGAAATCTTATTACTTCTCACATAAGTATTTTCCTTCCGTTTCTATTATCCCCATAAATGGCATTGTAATGACCTCATCATTTTAAATTATAAATAGCAACTTTGTTTTATTGCCATCTTTTTGACCTTCTGGCACACATTTCAACATTTTCTTTCTGCAGAGGGACACTGGATAAATTCACATTCCACAAAGATCAAAGACAATGCTCGTTTGCACAGGGTTTGTTAGGAAACAGAGGAGGGCATCACAGTGCCTTTGTGAACTTTTCAGAAACAGGAACTATTCCACTGGGATATGGATTTTATGTGAGTGAAAAGCAAAGTCTTAATACACTTAAGTTTGTATGGCTTAAGACTCTTGGGCTTGCTATTGCCCCACTGAGTGTGTTACATTTTAGACTACTTTGCATGGACTTAAAACTTTTCTTCTGTTGGCTATAGAATGTTCCCC
This sequence comes from Drymodes brunneopygia, assembly GCA_013400955.1. Classification (NCBI taxonomy): domain Eukaryota; kingdom Metazoa; phylum Chordata; class Aves; order Passeriformes; family Petroicidae; genus Drymodes; species Drymodes brunneopygia. Next base: position 18,145 of record VZTZ01021312.1, on the reverse strand, counting down.
TCAATTTATTGAAAGTGTCTCAAATCCAACATCTGGTGAAAATCAGAGGCAGTGATAAGTAGTATAACTAGATCCCAAGAGCTTGCGTACATTACTTGCATCCTGTTAATATCATAAAATCTTTTACCTTCAAACTTTCATCATAGATTTATTCCTAGTGCAAAAAGCTAAAGCGTCTGGAGTGATAAATTATGAAAAAACCATAGCTCATAAACTGAGCTTTTCTGCAAAGCTGCTTACAAATAGGAAGTCAGACTACTCCAAATTAAACCACGTTTTCTATTATGTGATGTATTGGCTATTACTTTAAAGTGAAAGTAATTATAGGGAAGTTTCTATATTTCTCATATTATTGTCATTATTTTCTATGAGTGAAAAAGAGGAACACAAACAAAAAACTAAAATGCAGCCTGAATTTCAAAATAATGGTTTAACACTGTCTTGGTTAGGGAAAAAAAAAAAAGATAGGATTCATTGTAGTTTTGTATTGCTGATTCTTACATGTCTCTTTTTGAGTTTGCAATACTTTTTTCTTTTCAAGGCAAGCCCAGAAAAAGCTTCATTATTAAGGATTTCATTACCCTGACCTTTTTACTATAAACATTTAGGCTCTGATCTGCTACAAATGGTTTAGAAGGAGATAAATCACCCTCCTCGTCACTTCCCATGGTCTGCCAGCTTGGTTAGACAGCTTCTGCAGATGCCCTCCCTGACATCAGAACACAGGGGCCTGCAGGAAACAAAAAAATGCCAAGTATCTCCTGATGCCCAGGAAAGCTCTGTGTGCTGTAGCAGAATTCTGTGTGCTTTGGTAAGTGCCACTGTGCTGAATCAGCATGGTGGTGGGCAGGTTAACTTTGTGACCTTTTTGAAGTTGATTTCTTCCCCACAGACTGTCTTTGACACAGCCTGTAACATAGACTGTCAAAACTACTAAAGTAAAAAACAGCAATATTTATTTCACTGTTAAGTCATCCTTCCTCTGTGCAGATCTCAGGTGTCTTGGCATTCTCCTGGACAATTTCATATGCTTTATTGTTTCCATCAGCTGTGTGCAGGGTTTTTTTGTGCGAGGGAGTGCACTCTTTGCACAGCCCCATTCTGTCACCCTGACATTTCACATGTGTTTTGAATGTCTCAGCCTGGTTTCTAGAAACATTTCAGAACAGTTTTGTAGTCTTGTGCAGTTTGAATAACACTACTGTTACATACAACATATTTGGAGACACTCCAGCTTTTGTTTTGGGGAATTATTTTAAAAGCAGCATTGCTCACATTAAAAATTTAAAGGAAACTCAATCTACCTGCATTTGAGGGAAAAAACCTCCCAACCATACCTAAGTCCTATCACCTCCCTACCACAAAAAAAAAAAATTCTAAGGATGACTTTTAGAGGGCTTTAAAATCTTGTGAGTGGGTTTCTAAGCTGAAAGCTGTCTCAGACTGGGTAGGCAGAAACAAAGCATCACCTAAGGATAAGGGCAACAATCCCTAGGACAGCATGCCATTTTTGGAGACAAAGAGGTTTACAGAAGGCTGTGATTAGTTAAGTGTCTTTTTCATTCCTTCCATCTCAGTCCCTAATACATTCTGAATCCTTTCTCACTAGCAGTAGCAGATGGGGTATTCAGGGTAAACATTTTTATATTAACTATTGCTCCTTGTTTCCATGGGCATTGGCACAAAAGGCCTTTTGCTGCTCTCAGCAGCCTTCTGACTCAAGTAGCTGCCCACTTTCTAGTGCCTTAGGCCAGCCCCAAGACATCCTGTTTCCCTCAGTCAGACACTGTTTGTAGAGTGGGTAGTGATAAATCAAACAGTACACTGAGATCATCTGAACTGAGAGAATACCAAAAAAAAAGGTCTTGAGGCAGTATATTCTGATCACTGTCACTTATCTGAAGCAGTGGATGATCAGACTGAAACTACCAGATGTGCCTTTAAAAGGGATCATACTTCTATAGTTTTGTTATCTCATTGTCTAATGCATAAAAATACTTCTCAAGAGAAATGGAAACATGTTCACTTTTAAATAACCACCTTTCCATGTATTGATTACCTTGCCCCATACCAAAGAACACAGAGTTCGATTTTTTAAAGGATAGAAAGGTTATAAATATACCTGGTTAAAGAGCTATAGCAGAGGTCATCCAGTGCTCAGCATCTTCAGGCATCAGGCCTACAAGGACTATTTAAGTTTTCCACAGTGTATTTTTCAGGATGTGTGTGTTTACACGGATTTAACGCCCCAAAATATCTTTTGTACTCATTGCAAGTGCATACTTTCATAATCTGTAAGCCACTGTAAAATTAATGAGTACCTTTGTTTTACCTTCTGATTTTCCCTTGTCTTTTTCCTCCCAGTATACATTTATTACATCTTAAATTGATTAATCACTTAACATATACCAGATACATTTTTGTCTTGGTAATATTAATCTACAAGGCTTTATATCATGATTTTTTATTTTCCAGCATAAGGATGAAGGGAGCTAATAGATAAATTTTTCAATCCTTCTTAAAAGATTTTTTTTAAAAACAACAAAATGATAACTAACAGAAAATATCAGAACACAGGCTGAAAAAAACACTTTTCATTACATGTTCTGATGCACAGGGTAGTTTATTGTATCATGTTAGCCAAAGTGTTATCACCCCAATGCCATGAAGACTGTGTGCTGAGAATAGAATTTTTGAAATCCAGAAAGAATCTCACCAACATTCAAAACTAAAAAATCCATCTGCAACCTAGGTATTGTCTTTTGAACACACAATACAATCTAGCTTGACCCCACTGAAGGAAAATAACAGACATGGATGCTCTGCCATGATTCAAGACCATTCTACTTTGTAGCAGAGTAATATGTCAAGTGCCATGTCTTTATTTGTGCACATACTGTGTCTGTCTGTGCACTGGAAAGTATACATGGTATAAAATGGATAGCATTTATACACTAGTCTGATAAATAACAAACCTCTCCTTTAATCTCTCAGAAACTGTGACCAAAGGTCAAACACTTCTGTTACTGCTTTTGTGTCATCTGAAGCTATATACTTATGTCTGTGTGGTTAGGAATTACTGTATGTGCACCCAACAGATTCTCACCAGAATGGTCCCATTGTGAAGAGACTTAAAAATCCTGTGGCACCAATAACATTTTAATAAATCCCACCTGTAGCTGTATCTACATGATGGCTTTGGTGGGTCCATCACACAGATGAAAAGACCCAGAACAGAAAGCACAGTGGCTTCACATGCTCCAATAGTGGAGGAATCCCAGTAGTTGTCCTTTAATGCTTGTTGCTGCACATCCCACAGCAGGGCACCACTGAGTGTTACCTATGGCATTCTCCACATTGCCTGGGTCACTGCAGAGTCAGCAAGGTACTTTATCAAGCAAAGAGTAACTTCAGCCAACCATGTGAAATTTTTCACAAAGAATAGAAGTCTGATTAATATTCATACAACAAATCCTGGGATAGCAGAATTACATTTAACTGTAAAGAAACTAAATCCCTTACAATGAAAAAAACACAAAGGGAAGAACCCAAATAGTTTTAACTCTAGTTCTACTTCTCATAGAAAACGAATGTTTGAGAATCAGAGACCTTGGAATCATAGAATTATTGAAATCATAGTCATCATCAGACACCATTTAGTGTTTCCTATCCAGTATATTATGGAAAGAAGATCTACTATGTGAGGAGAGCATATTAAGCATTAACATATTAATTAATTAATTAATATTAAGCATATTAACATGTGCAGAAAGTTGCACAGATAGGCTCAGGAACAAAGCAAATAGGGGAGCAAAGAAAAAGATGGGATAAAACTTCTTCTGCAGTATGTGGGCAGACAGCCTGATCTGACTGCATTATCCTCCAGCTTAGTGTTGAGTGCTGTGAGATGAGAACACTGAAAACTTTTTTCAGACACTGAATACTAAAAATGTTCTTTACCACATCAGTGGCACACTAAACCCTCAGGAACAAAATCTGTCTCACTTTTCTAAAAGTAAAGAAAAACTGCCTACTGTGTTGTAGAGCTATAGTAGGCCAGCATGATAAAGATGGGATCCAGGGTATCTCATGTGGGAAAATGTATTTTACTACCATAGCTTCCTTAGTCTAAAACCATTGCAGTCTCTTATTACAAGGGACTAATATTTTTTTCTTTGGGAGAAAGCAGAGTAGTTTTGTTCTTTTTTGCTCATGTCTGTGAGCCTGCAGGTGTAGCTAACATTTCCAGAAAGAAGAACAGATGCATCGTTTGACAGAGAAAATACCCACAGAATGTCACTATACGCACTTTGTTCTCCCTTTCATTTAAGCTCTAATAGTTGCAAAAATCAAAATTGTTCAGAGCATAATAACTGGATGAATTTTGCTTTCACACATGAAGCTGACAGTAGCATGCAATATGTAATTGCATAAAATAACTTCACACATAAAAAAAAACAACTTGACAGATGGGAAAATTTTCTTCTTCTGGGTCAGTGATAGTCATAGTGAATAGACTGTTTGATAGATCCAGTAATTTGGTAACTGAATTCTTAGAGAAAAGAAAATGCCTTTCTTTCAACATTTTTTTCTCTAAATGGCCATTCTAATGTAATTGCCACTGACCATTACATCATGCTATCATTGAGTGATTACTAAGTAAACTTTAGCTACCACTATTGTTACCTGCAGCTTCACTATTTGCGCACAATACATAGTTGATGAACAGAAGTAAATTGTCTGAAGAACAAGCACTAGCAGCACTATCAGCTATTTCTTTTCTCAGTATATTCTTTTCTCAGTGATTTGGGTGTTCTCCAGACACACTCCTATGTAGTGCATCTCAAGATTTTTCAGATAAAGCCACTTACAGAGGAACCATGTTTTATGAATCAGAATCAGGCTCACTTTTACAACAGGATGACACTACAGAAGAAAAATACATTTGCTTTTAGAAGACACTTGGTGAAATCCTGATTCCTCTTACATAGACCCATTCCAGGAATTTCATGAGAATTTTATGGATTCATAGCCTTTCACCTGGGTGAAAATACATATTTGTGATTTGATACAGTAGATGGGATATGGAGTCAAGAAGATACAATAATAAAGAACACCCAAGCAACAACTATTTACTTGTTCAGACACTGGTTTGAGAAAGCAGGCAAAAGGCCTGGTAGGCATCACACTTGAGGAGCATGTGAATGATTCAGAACATATTCGATCAACTGTGTCGTGTGTCAGTGATTTAGAATACAATATGTCAAAGTACAGAAACCTTGTGGCTTTTAAGGAGTGGTGGCAGAGTAAATTTGCATTCCATTATTTCCATGTTATATCCTCTAGGCCTTAATAATGACTACAGAAACCAATTCCAGATGAGTAATGCTTGTGAAATCATGAATCCATGGCTGCTGCTAGCAGCAACAGCCTTATACCTGTCCAGCTAAACTGCAGTGACACAGACCAAGTACTTCAACCTGATATTAAATTGCTTATGTCTCTAACAAATGTCAAAAAATGAACACTATCAGGCTGAAACACCAGACTTTGTTTTTGTAAAGACCTGATACGACAAACATCACCAAGATCCCATTAAGCTCCCCTACCGAATAGAGTTGCACTTAATCTTGTCCACTGGCAGAGCAGACAAATGCAGCTCTAGAGGTGCAGAGTGTGCTGCTGCTGCCCCCTTAAGACAAGTAAACATAAATAATTGTACATGTGCTGTAGTTTCTCTACTTTTTCTCAAAGATCTTTCTCTATGAGCTATTAAAGAGTGATTATAATAAGAGGCTTGCCTAGTGTAAGCTGATGCAACAAGAAATCCAGTCTATTACAAGACCTATGAAAAAGTACGTTTTAGTTTAAGAATATGAGAGAATAAGAAAAACAGATTTTTTTCAGTAATTGTATTGTAACCTGTAAGACAGCAAGGCATAAAGTGAAAAAAAAAAAAAAAAAAAAGATAACGATAAAACTTGT
>VZTZ01021312.1:0-12134 GCA_013400955.1 Drymodes brunneopygia | reverse complement strand
TGAAGAAGAGATATTACCAGGAAGAAAAAAGGTTCAGTTCCTACCTATGCACTCTAGGATGACATACTACTCAGTAACCTTGGTAGGCCATGAAGTGATTGCAGAAAAACTGTAGCAAGGATAAGTTATCACCACTTTTCATTCCTTTAACCTTTGTCAAGAGATCTGATTAATGTTTGGTCATTTGCTCCTTTCTTTAAATTTTGTCTAAGACTTGGATATTAGAATTTTAATGGCTGCTGATAGATGTCCTTTGAAACTGAATTGCATAGAGTTTTATTTTGACCTAGATGAATGCTCTCCATTTTCACTTGGCTATTCACCTCTGCATTTTTGAATTGAGTTCAGCCAGACACAACAGGGAAAGCACAACTTTTAAGTCACTAAATATCAAAGGATGAGGTTTTGTCCTCTTGCTTTCTATTCAAGAACTTAATATTACAAGGTCACAGTGGGGTCTAAATCACTGCAATTACTGAACATACAAAATCTGCTGCTTTCAATGGTTTCTGATGACTTCTAAATTATGGAACAAAATCATAGAATCATAGAATCATTTACTTTGGAAAAGACCTCTGAAATCATCAAGTACAACCATTAATGAAGCATTGCCAAGTCCACCATTAACCATGTTCCCGAGTGCTGCATTTACACATCCTTTAAATACCTCCAGTGCATGGCCTAGTTGATAAAGGAATCCAGCCAAGTCATCTACAGTGTTGTAAGGCAGTATGGTACTAACCTCACATAAAAGTATTTGAAGATATTTCCAGGTGTAAGTCCTTATTGCATCACCCTTAACTGTGTATGCAGGTGTCACGCCAGGAAGGACAATCCATCCCTGATCATGAAATCATTCAAGGACAAATGCACATTTTAAGTAGGGACAGAGAACATGAGATCATATGCTTTTATAGGAGAAAGAAAGATATAGTATGGTATAGCCCCAGTATCCTCACATGAAAAGTTTCTGCTTAGGGAGAAGTAGCCCTGGCACTTACACCTATTTATTCTTGGCAGGTACATATCACATACACTTTAAATTCAGGCTGCAAATAAAAAGCTGATTGACCTCCAGCAACTTATTTAAATAACTGAAGTACTGTAGATTCTTTTACTACTCCGTGTCAGAAACGCCTTCTGGAGAGTCTTTCCTTAAAATTAAAAAGTCATAAAAGATCTGACTAAACATTTCCCAGCTTGTTCAAAGAACTAAAGTATCGGAAATCTACAGTGTATTTATTGGACATAAGCAAATGAAGGAAAATATCTCTGTGAAGAATAGCTAGGATTCAAAGGAAATGTCACTTTCCGAATGGCACCCATATTTTCTGGAAAAATAACTGGAGTAATGACCTGAAAGCTTACCTGTGTTTCTCCATATATTATGGCTATTTAATAGAATATATAGAGAGCCCATTCTATCTTTATGCAACAGTCTTTAGATTAACACCAAAACAGTACTATTGTTAAGGTTATTTAAAACTGCAAATTAAAGAGCAAATACAAATCTACATGTGCTCTTTGTTTATTCAGCTTAAAAATATTTGTTTACTTAATAATCCTTCTCTCAACACTCAGTATATTTGTTAGAGGCAATCACAACTCTGAATTCAAATCCTGCGGTCAGAGTGGAATTCTTCACATGCGGAAGTATTTTAAATGTTTTTGCTGGAGAAAAATCACAGCACATAAATTAGTTCTTGAGGACCCCAAATAAGTAACAGTACTACAAAATAAAAATTTTGTTACAAGAATGCACAAGACCTTGAATTAGTGTTTGGGAAACTATTAAAAATTTTCAATGACGCTCTCTCGAATTTTACAATACACCTGTGAACAGATCAAAAACAGAGAAAAGGGAAAATTGAATGGACAGTTTGCTCAGAAATATTTATGAATTTCCAACTTTTGCCTGGGTGATATAGAAGAAAACACCATGTCAGAGGCATGCTGAGTGCTTGTCACTAAACAGAACTCAGAATGTCTGCTGCACTGTCACAAGAAAAGAGCAGTCCTTTCTACAACACCATGCTTCAAGTCAAACAAAACAATGCAATATGCCTAGCATTATTTTTGTCAGAAAACATGCACTCTTCTTAAAAAGAAGCAAAAATACATTTTGAAGATTATTTACAATATTTTTCTCTGGCTTTTCTCAACATGCTTTTCATCTCCCTTTCATTATTAGTATTCATTTGGTTTTGATATGTTTATTTCTGCATGTCCAGTTAAGGTGCCTGGGCTACATTTTGTGCTTTTCTATGTATTTATAAAATCCTATATATTCTGAGAATGTTTATTTATCATAGTGAAGAATTCAACTGCTTTTGGGGTTACATTTTGGGCAGGGCAGATTTTCAGTGCTTTCTTTGATACTCGACAGCCCTGTCCAATTCACTTTCTAAAATATCACCTCTAGTTTCCCTTGTGCTGGCAGTGCTAATTTATGCAGAAAACCCTCACATGAAGCTTCTTTTAAAAGCTACACAAATCTTTCACATTCTGGTATTTATATTTCATAAAAGAAAGGATAGGGTTCACATTACATTCTTCCAGTGAAATTTCAGCCTTTCAACTATTACAAGCATCTTCTGATTTTAACATACTTTAACAAGGCATTGATTTTATCACTATGCATTTGTTCTGCAAAGTTTTATGTATGTGAGTGCTTAAAACCACTGGTTCAATATTAACCACAAAGAAAAAGCTTTATTGTATCAGAATCTTGCTCAGAATATGAATCAGATTTCCACAACTGTGCAGCATAAATAACTGCTTTCAATGCATCCAACTGGCACAGCTTCATGGCATGTGTACATTACCAGTCTCTCGTCAAAGCATAGGACAAAGTATTTTTATTACATCATTGGGATTCTGATCTTCCTCCCTTTATTGTAAATAAATTGAACTTAATCAAATAATTGTAGCAGAAATCTGAACCATGTTTTATGAATCAGAATCAGGCTTACTTCTACATCAGGACGACACTATCCTTTGCAGATTGTTTCATATAATTTGCTTCAAAGGCTAGTCATTTCTCATGTGCTCTCCAGTCTTGCACTTCAGTGTAATCTTCCTTTTTCACTTAACCTGTCATATTAGATATTTTTTCCTATTTATCTCTACAACGGAAAATCAGCTAGACTATATGCTGTGACTATTTCTTAATAGCGAAATATAAATCAGTGCCTTCCTGGCTTTTGAACTCACACAAGTGGAGAAATCCAACTTACTGAACTTAAAATGTCACACAAACTCATTTCCTGACTTATTGGAATGCTTATGGCTTATGGTCTATTACTAATGTCAGCCAAAAGCAGGCTTTCCTTCTAGTGTTTAATTTTGTGACTACTTTTTAATTTTGTGGGGGTGTTTAAATTTTATATTCATCTTCACTGTGCATACAGAAGTACAGAAATACTCAGCTGTCAGAGGAAATCAAATTCCATGAGTTCCTTTAAGCTTTGTATGTATCATAGGCTTTTATCTAGCCAAAAAATTGCAATGCTAGATATTGATTTTGATATAAAATTTGTAGAGTGTGTTTTAGTCTGGCCATTTTAAAATATCTCATTTGTTGATGCAAATAATTCTAGGTCCAGTTTAGATAATTTGACAGAGAAGTATCCTGTTAATTTGGGGAAACATTTATTTGGATGTCAAGCAACTCTGTACATCACTTATTTAGGCTCATAAGTTTAAACTTATAAGAAAAAGGTAATTTGAATAATTCTGTCACCATTATCTCTGGGTTGATTTTGCATTTGCTTCTGATCTATCTTTCGTTGTCATGCTTCATTTGCAAGTATTTGTTCTACATCCCTTTGTTAACTGGGCTACCATTACAAATCAGTGCTGTTTCCCAATTGGTTTTACTAAAATCACTGGGGATTGTTTTGAATTTCTGGTGTCAGATATGTTGGAGACTGACTGTTTAACACACAGCTTAAATGTGTGTTAGTGTTCTAGTGACAAACAAGAGAAAGCAGAATTGGAGAAGTTGAGGGGGAGGAGGGGCATGAAGTACCCTCGGTGTTTTCTTGATTAGTAAAAGAAAATATTTATACCCCATGTATACCTACTTCTGCTTTAACAGCATATAGACTAAATATTGTGACTATTTCTTAACAAGGAAATATAAATCAGTGTTTTCCTGGCTCAGATAATGTATGACCTATGTCATACATTAGGCAGAGTTGGCTGAAGAATGAATTAAAGCCATTAGCTTTATGTCTATTCCCTGGCACAGTTTTGGTCCATACCAACTAGTATATTTGAAAGACAGACAAAACTAAACAGGGAGAAGTGGTTGGTAGACAAGATGTTTGTGCTATGATTCAGAGGGACCATGGAGGGCTGGAGAAAGAGGCTAACAGAAAACTCACAAAATTCAACAAGGGGAAGTGAAAAGCCTTGCACTTCAGGAGGAGCAACCCCAGGCACTGGGGGCTGACCTGTTCTTGGCAGGGCTGCTAAGAAAGCACTGGCAGGCAAAAAGTTGACCATGAGCCAGTAAAGTGTTGTCATGGTGAAGCTGGCCAGCTGTGTGCTGTCATAGTACAACCAGCAGTATGAGGGAGGTCATCTTTCCTCTCTACTCAGCAGAAGAGGGCTATGAAGCTGATTAATGAACAGGAGTATGTCTCATGAGGAAAGCCTGAGGAAGATGGGGCCTTTTGGATAAAAGAAGGCTTGGCAGGAGATATTATTATTACCCAAAGAGAGGGCATAAAGAAGATGGTGTAAGACTTTTCTCACTGACAAACAAGAGGCCATAAGCACAAAGACATCATGAAATTCCATTTGAAGACAAGAAATCTGCTGTTGTTGTTTTTGTTGCAAGCATCATTAAATTCAGACACAAGTTCCCCGGAGGGTTTTTAGAATCTCAGTTCTTGGAGCTATTCAAAATGTGGCTAGACACAGCCCTGGCAAACCTGCTCTTGCTGACCCTGCTTGAGCAGGGTATTTGGACTAGATAACATTGCATGAGGTCTGCTTTCAACAATGTGATTCTGTGAAGTACAGTTCAGGGAAGTATAACAGATCCTCCCAATGGACTGTGTGTATGAAACCGCACTACATTAGGCTCTTTCACCTCTCTGTAGTCCTTTACCAGTACACATTTGCTATTTCCAATACATCCCTACGCATAGGAATGCAACATCACAGGACAGGAAACTAATGCAATAGAATGATCATCCTGGTGGGCAGTGGTGCAGTACAAAGGACTTATCACTGATGAATACCTCGGCCTTTCTGCAGAATCCCTGGAAAACTGCTTGGCAGAAAAGGACCTGAGGGTGCCGATTGACAGCTGCCTGCATGTGAGCCAAGAGAATGCCCAGGTTGCCAAGAAGCCCAAGGGTGTCATGGCTTGAATCAGAAATACTGTATCCAGCAGGACCAGGGTGATGACCATCCCTTGTACTCAGCACTGGTGAGACCTCAAATTCTGTGTTCAGTTTTGGGCCTCTCATGACACAAAGGATGTTGAGGTGCTGGAAAGAGTCTAGGAAAGGGCAATGGAGCTGTTGAAGAGTCTGGAGCACAAGAGTGATAAGGAGCAGCTGAAGGACCTGGGGGTGTTTAGCCTGGAACAGAGGAGGCTCAGGGGGGACCTTGTCTCCACAACTGCCTGAAAGAAGGCTGTAGCCAGGTGGGAGTCAGTCTTTTCTCCAAGGTAACAACTGATGGAACAATAGGAAAGAGTCTCAGATTGTGTTCTTTATGGAAAGGGTTGTAAAACACAAACAGGCTGTCGTATGGTTGGTTCACCATTCTCAGAGGTATTTCAAAGACATGCAGATGTGGCTCTGAGGAACATGGTTTAGTGGTAGACTGGACAACGTTTGATTAATGGTACGACTCAGTCTTAAAAGTCTTTCCAAACCTAAAAAATTCAATGATTCAATGATTCAATATTGGGGTTTTCTGTTGGGTTTTTTTTCAACCTTGTTTTGCTTATTATAATTTGCAATACATAATGATATTACTGCAGCAGTTGGGTAGCAAAGAAACTTTCATAGTGCAAAAATCTTTCTTACTTTCTTCACATGAGTCTGTGGGACCTCATGGGATGCATCCCAGAGTCCTGAGGGAAATGGCTGTTATAGCTGCCAAGCCGCTCTCCATGGTATTTGAAAAGTCTTGGCAGTCAGGTGAAGTCCCAGGTGACTGGAAAAGAGAAAGATTTGTACCCATTATTAAAAAGGGTAGAAAGAAGGATCCTAGAAACTCTGATCTGTCAGCCTCTGTGCCTGGGAAGATCATAAACAGAACCTCCTAGAAACTCTGCTAAGGCACACGGAGGACAAGAAGGTGATTCCAGACAGCCAGTACAGCTCCACTGAGGGCAAGTCCTACCTCACCAACCTAGTTGCCTTCTATGACAGGGTCACTCCATCAGTGAACAAGGGAAGAGTTACAGATGTCATTTACCTGAACTTCTGTAAGGTCTTTGATACAGCTCTCCACAGCATCCTTCTCTGTAAATTGGAGAGATATGGATTTGATAAGTGGACTTTTAGATGGGTAAGAAAGGGGTTGGACGATTTCATCCAAAGAGTGGTCATCTATGGCTCAGAGTCCTGATACACCTCAGGGACAAGTGGTGTCTCTCAGGAACCAGTGTTATTTAATCTCTTCATCAGTAATACAGATGAAGAGATCAAGTGCANAAGGACTATGGACGTCCTAATTGTGACCTTCCAGTACCTGAAGAGAGCTCACATGAAAGATGACAGGGACTATTTGCAAGGGCATGGAGGGACATGACAAGGGGGAATGGCCTCAAACCAAAATGGGGTAGGTTTAGAGTATATATTAAGAAGAAATTCTTTACCATGAGGGTGGTGAGACATCGGAATAGATGATAGTTCAGAGAACAGATAGTCCAGAGAAGTTGTGGAAGTCCCATCCCTGGAAGTTTTCAAGGCTAATTCGGATGGAATTTTGAGCATCCTGATCTAGTGGAAGATGTCCCTGTCCACAGCAGTGGGGCTGGAACTGGATGATCTTTCAGGTCCCTTCCTAACCAAATTATTCTATGATTCTATGATTCTAATTAGATAAAATCAGAAAAGAATAATTGGGCCATTCTCTAGCATTACAGATTTTTTTAAAAACAGCAAAAGTAAGAAACTAATATTTATATTGCTCTTCTAAGAATTATCATCTTTAATTCCATTTTATAATTTTTAATCCTAATGGTAGGTAATACAGAAACCACTCCCTGTGTCCAGCAGCTATATGGTGCAGTGTCATTGAACTGTTTAAGTGCAGATGCTGATGTGCACCATTGTTCATAAGTTTGGGAACAGTCTCTTTTGTTTTGTTTCCTTTGTTGTTTTCAGTGCATGCAGATAATGTTCTGGAGTTTGTTCATCTTAACCTCCAAAAAAAACCAATTAGAATCCACTCAGAAAGCAGTAAAAGATTTCTGTTTTCATTTTAGAAAATATTTGTTTTCATCGTCAATAATAAGAATGAGAGCTGATTGAGTGATAAGTAAGTAACTGAGATTTGGGCCATTTTTTGCCATGAGTACAAACCTCAATTAACTGGAAAACAAAGCAATACAAGAAATCTAAAAATTCCACTTACACTTGAAAATCTATAGAGGATAAGCACCTCTCGTGAGTGTTGATTGAATGAATTTTAGCTCAGCTAGTGTGTTCACTCCTGAGATAAATATATATGCTTTTAATTACGCTTTTCTGTGGCATATAAGGCAATGCAAATCACTGGGGCTAGGCGGTATTTACTCCATTTTTTCATTTGACTACTAACTAACAATTTATTAGTTGTTATTATTATAACTAACTTTTTACTTTTGGAATACAGAGAAAATCAAAGCAAACTAGAAAGACCAGGTTTTCAGATTATCTCCTTGATATGAATGTTTACTTGTTCTGTGTTGTTCTGGTTTGCTTAAATGACATTCATTTTTCTCTGTTGTATTGTTTTGGTTTTTTCTTTCATAAACGTTGACACACCTAAATTTGAAAGAATTTAAATATATTCCATTTCTTGGTTTAGATTTATTCAGATATGCAATTATGTGGTGTTATTCTTTCCTGCACTTCTTATCTGAACCCTGCAGCCTTTTATTTGTTTGTCACTCTCATTCTTCCATATTTTTTGAATCCATCTTATTCTTTAACTAAGAAACACGCAAGATACAACTTTCTCAAAAAACAAGTTCCAGTAATACACAGTAAAACATGACTTTCTTTTTCAGCGTCTTCCTGCTTTCTTATATTCATAAATTCTCAATTTTTAACCCCCGCTCTGAAGACAATATATTTGCTTTTTAAACTTAATCGTAAGACGGCACACAGGTAATTGGCATAGTACTTGAAATAGCCAGTTATATGTGATTATATCAGTGTCAGTTCTCAATGGGATTATTTTACTGCTGGGACACTAAGAATCCCCAGAGCTTCACATCCTAAACATTCTCCCTTGTCTCTGATAGTTAATACATTCCATAAGGAAGTGCACTTAAGATTTATGAAATCAAGCTGGTATTCTCAAATAAACCTTTCTGAATTTTTCCTTTTCCAGGAATTAAACAGATATCTTTTATGTTGTCTCCAATACTAACTAGGATTTATTTGGTCTTAGGCCTGGTATTTTCAGCCAAATTACTTCAGTGGTGATAAAGAGTTACCTGTCTTTCTCATATAACCAATGGAAATTCTCTTTATATGGGACTAGGAAAAGTCTTTTCTCTTTAAGGGCTTATAGTATGACCCAGCAAAAACATACTAAGAGAGCAAAATACTTATTATTTTTATTCTTTAGTGAACCTCAAATATGCTAAACATTTTCCTAACACAGAAACAAACACAAATTCCAGCACATTTTCTGAAGGAGAATTGCTTTCAAACACTGAAATAAACATAATCTAAAGTATCTACAGAAGTTGCAGCACTGTGAGATATGTTATCTTAATATAACTGAATTGTCATGTCGTATAGGTTATCTTAATATAATGGGATTGGTATTGTCTGAGCACCAGTCCTTCCTGCTGTCCCTTTTTAGTAAGGTTGTGCATAAATGAGGCAACAAAGCAGGGACATAACTATTAATGACACACTACAAAAGAGGCAATAATTAGAGGGGTAGGGGAAAGACAAAAAAATTTATACAATCACTATTACTTTTCCTCCTAATTTTTCTACTCCTCCTGACGTCCTCAATGTAGTCTCCATTTCTGTTTACCTTGCAAGGCTTGTTGATTTGTTACTCATTTATTAATGGATGCTAATTGATATTGATCCCAATGCCTTGTTTATTATCAGCTTCTGGTGAACAAATTATTCTAAGGTGATATAACTGGAGTGAATTGTGGTCCCAAAGGCAGAATCAATATACATAGTAAAGTCTGAAGAAAAATTTCTGCTTTGAAGTACATCACAGTTAAGAAAGATTTATTTACAAGGCGCTGTTAAAGTCAGAGAAATGGGACACCTACACAGAGATGGTATGAATTGGAGCTATGACAGGTATCAGGAAAGAACAAGAGAAGGTTGCTGACACCACAGACAGGTTTAATTGGAAATCAAGTCCTATTCTTCCAGGTCTGCAGTGCTGGATCTGTCTAGGATCAAAGAGTCATATACAGGGAAGATGAGATGCTTCCTTACTCATTTTGTAGCTTTGCAAATACTAAGCAAAACCAATAGAGTTAGAAATAAAAACTGCAGTCAAAGCTGCGCTTTACATTAAAGTTTAAAAAACTCCTCATATGTGTCCCAGTTTCAGCTGTGATGTGTATTCTTCCCAGTAGCAGTAGCTTGTCTAGTGCTGTGCTTTGTACTTACTGTGAGAATCATGGTTAGAGCACACTGATGTTTTGGCTTTTGCTAAGCAGTGCTTTCCCTGAGTCAAGGACTTGTCAGTGTCTCATGCTCTGCCAGTGAGGGGCTGCACAAGAACCTGGGAGGAATCACAGCCACGACAGGTGACCTGAGTGAGCCAAAGGGATATTCCAACACCATAAAATGACATGACCAGCATATAAACTGTATTACATGGTAAACCATAGCAGCTGGTAGGGAGTGGACAAGTCCTGCTTGGAGGCTTGCTGGGCAATGGTCAGTGGGTAGTGAGCAACTGTATTGTGCACTTCTCTAGGTTTTATTCATCTTTCTTCTGTTCATTACAGTTGTTATTTTTATTATTATTTTGTTGTCACTATTATTATCACAATTATCTTTTATTTATTTTGTCTAGTTAAAATTATCAAACTATTCTTATCTCAATCCATGAGTTTTATTCATGTTTTCCAATCTCCTTCCCACCTCACCAACAGGGTTGGAGGGGAGTCACTGAGCAACTGCCTGATACTTAGTAGCTGGCAGGTACTAAAGCACAACAATATGAAAAAGTGTAAAGATTATGTGTTAAATGATATCTAGTAGAAATGCAAGAGCTTCTCTGTCATTCTGATTTTCTGCATCATTGTTTGTATCTTTCTCTTGCAAGTCCTTGTCATTGCAAGTTTCCATTCCTCCAAATTGTCTGTCCTTCTTTACATGTATGTTCTATTCCTCCCGCTCCCTCCTGTGTGAGTTGTTGAAGGAATCTCTTGCTGTTTAGTGCAGGTTCTGGGTCCCCTACAGACTGCACTTGGAACCATAAACTCTAACTCCTCAGTTACACAAACCAAACACTGAATAAATTGTCTGGAGGCTTTGTTGTCTAGTCACAACTGAGAAGAGACTACAGTCAGACAACATGGCATATTCATTTGTACAATATAAATTAGGGGAGTTTTACAATTATAGCAACTTGATTAATATCATGTAAGAAATACAATCATATATCTGTGCTACTTTGACCATATAGAGGAACTCTAGGACTGAATGGTGAAAACAATCATGTGAGCACTGCCACTGCAAAGTCATTGGTATGTGAGAGGTGTTTCCATGAAAAGCCACTTATTTTTGTGGATGGACAGATTCTGAAGTAGGCTGCTTCTGTGCCAGGGAAGACCAGGGTAATAAAAAAAAGTTGTTTGGAGATTTGTAAGTATAATGGAAAAGGAAGTAATATATTTACTGAGCAGTAATAGAATGCTTTCTAATAACACTCAGATTGAAATATTGCCAAGTCTTTCTTAAGGAGTAAGGGAAATTATACATCTGTATGAATTGGAAAAGATTCTTTTCTCCAGCAATAAAATGAATGATAGAATGGTTTATTACTGTTGCCAGAAAATTTATACTGACACGTATACCCACATAATTCATTGCATGACAAAGAACATTGTATTGTCTTGTCAAAGAAAATCATCATTTTAATTTAAGATGAATTGTACTTCAGTAGCTGGTACAGACTTCATAGATCACAGATCTGAGTAATGAAACTGATTTAAAGAAAACAGCTAAGATATTACTTTAACAATTACCTGATTAGAACAACTTAGCCCTTTATCAGGGTTGCTGGCATTTTGAGGAAGTCATTCTGCAAGAACCAACTCATTTTATGAAAATAACATACCTTCCATAACATCAAGCTTTAAAGTTTAAGTACACTTCAAGGTATCCAAGCTGTTTCACATACTGAATGGAAAAAAATAATTCTATCATCCTGTGCTCTGGAAGGATTGTTCTAGAAAATTATGGTCTTTCTGGAGACATTTTAATCTCTCATTTTATTTGATAAAACAAAGCATGTAATTATTAGAAGAAATCCTCAAAGGGTCTCACTTTGTTAAGTAGAAAAGGGCTGAGAGTGCAACACACATTAGTGTAATGACACGATATGTAAAAAAGAAACTTTCTTAATCTCTTTCATCTAGGCAAAAGTGTGGTGTGAAATCTTTTCCACGGATACTAAAAAGTTTTTTTAAATACATTTATGTCAAAAGGCAGTGTAGAAATAACATAGACCTGTTACAGGATGAGGATGGTCACCTCCCAAACAGAGACATGGACAAGGCAGAGAGGCTCAATGTATTTTTAGCCTCTGTCTTCAAGACAGATGATGGACCAAGGGGGGCTTAGTGCCCTGAACTGGAGGGCCACAACTGTGAGAATGATCAGCTCCCAGTGAACCTTGAATTTGTGTGGGATCTGCTGTTGCAGCCTAATCCCTACAGATCCATGGGGCCTGATGGG
>VZTZ01021311.1:574803-623450 GCA_013400955.1 Drymodes brunneopygia | reverse complement strand
TTTTCTTGTTTTATTGGGGTTTTGTCAGGGTTTTATGTTTTTGGAGCGGGGTTTTTAGTCTGTTTTGTTTTGGCGGTTTTTGTTTGGTTTTTCTTTTGGGTTTTTTTTTTTCTGTTTGTTTCTTTTAGAAGAAAGTATAAATTACGAATCAGTGGCATCTCCTAGTTTGGAGATGTTGGTTATAAAACTTTTCCAAAAAATGCAAAAACTGATTACTTTAATGGTACGCATTGATTCCTGGTCAGAATTAACATATTGTTACATTTGTCCCCTTTTCTTTTCCAACACTTAAAAGGTTTAAATAATTAAATTTTGGAGGATAACCAGTTCTTTTCAAAGATAGATTTCAGCAGACCTGAAGAATTGTAGCTTTCTGTTAATATCAGAGGACATTTTCTTCTAGCTTTCTGACATTGACAATGAGAACTTGAATTACAAAAGAAATTCTATCCTTAAAAATTATTTCATTTTACAAATATAGCTACATAATTGTATGAGGTGAAGCTGAAATTAGCTATGCATCATACATAGGACATTATCTCACGAATATAAAAAAATAGTGAGAGCTAATTCATTTACTTGTGAATCATACCAGTTTTTTTCCAGAATTTCAATGTTCATAACTTTTATCACTAATTAAATATTTGGGAAACTGTTTCTCGTGCTTGGAAGTATTTAGCAAGGTGTTTTTCTTTGTATTATTATTTGTCTTCTGTAGAAATAAAACTTTTCATCACGGATCAAAACAAACAAACAAACAAACAAAAACAGAAAGCAAAAAGGGTGAAACCTTGACCTCACTGAATCAATGGCAAAACTCCCACTAACTTCAAGGGGCCAGGATTTTGCCACATATGACCACATTTATACAAAGAAGGAAAACAAAACAGCAAAAGATATCATGTTATTAAAAGTACAGAGTCTGAAAATGAATCACTGTCTAAACAATATGTCAAATATTTACAAATACCAGTAATCAAAAAAGTAAAGTTGTAGTTTGAAATAGTTTCAAAAGAAACTTGAAGGGAAAAAAATACTTGAAGGAAGAAAAAAGGTATATAGAAGTACATCATTCTGCGTATCCAGATTTCATATCTTTAGCCCACTGGAATGATTTTTCAGCCAGCAGGTACTTTTTTATTATATTAAATTCATTGTGGCATTACTGCAAAAATGCCATGGGCATTTACATTCTCTGTTCTAATGATTCATGATTACTCTTCACACTTTACAGTAAGACCCCCAGCAAGTGCAACCAGGTAAAGCAAGAAAGTGTAGGAGAAGCAGCACTCTTCACACCAGCCAGCAGTGGAGTCTGGCATTGAAACAACAGTGCTTAAGCTTCAGCACAAAGAACTAACCTCTGGACTGGAGCAAAGCAGTTTGTGAATAATTTAACATGGTAGTATTCACACAAAAAGTAAGCCTATCTTTTGTCTGCTATATCATGAAGCTTGCTTAATACAAGTTTTACTGTTTATATTCAAA
Organism: Drymodes brunneopygia; assembly: GCA_013400955.1. Taxonomy (NCBI): domain Eukaryota; kingdom Metazoa; phylum Chordata; class Aves; order Passeriformes; family Petroicidae; genus Drymodes; species Drymodes brunneopygia. The sequence continues at coordinate 621,962 of VZTZ01021311.1, read as the reverse complement.
CATTTTCTTTACAGGAGCTGTGGTACATATGAAAAAGTAGTCCTGAAAGTCTGAAGAACAGCCTGAAATTTAGGCAGCTATTGTAAGGTGATATTGTAGACTCTTAACCCAAAAAGTGGTTTATGCTGTCTTAAAACAGCTACTAGAGAGAGACATCAGGAGGTGCTCTCCAGGGAGCTCCATTTTTCTCCATTGCCCAGGGAGCCAGACCAGAAATAAGACACATCTTCGGATGGCTACCATCAAATGGCATTAACTCTGCCCTGCAAATGGCAACTTCCACTACAGAGGCTGGGCAATGGAGACACAGCTGTTTAACTGGTTTGGGTTGTGGCTGTGCACTGATCCTTCTGGGTAATGGCACACTGCATTGAGAAATTCCTATATATTGTATTCTCATCTGCACTATCAGTTGAGGAATAATGAAATGAGACAAATATAAGGTGAACCTAGCTTTCTTCTGTTTCTCTGACATTAATCTGTAGTTATTTTACAGGAGCTCTGTTTTTACTGTCTAGAAGAGAAGGCAGGCACACACATTTACAGAAAGACCTAGCATATTAATTTCTTTCCATAACATAAAGAAGCATAGAATTCATGTTATTTTATCAGCAAAAATTATCCTTTTTATCTATTATCTGCAATTCTATCCATGGCAAGTACATTATACTGTAATTAAAGTATATTATATGCATTAGCTGCAAAAGGGCTGTAATAATTGCAACATACTATTCATTGAAATACATTAATAGAGTACCTAAAACACATAAAATTTGAAACAGATGAGAATAGAATATAATAGTATAACTACTTTTAAGGTTTTTCTTCCTAGAAGAGTCCTAGGAATATCAGACTTTATGGGCTATGTTATCCTGTCTCCACTATTTTCTTAAAATGAGAAAGATTTGCAAGACGCTGGATAATTCCTAGAGATGTCTCAAGGCCGTTCAAGGGAAAGCAGAGTAGGTATCAGATAATGAATGAGACTATATGTGATGATATTTTTTCCTTTGAGAGAAGACATGAAGAAAGGGAGAGGAGTTTGCATCTTTTTAGTGGTACTTGATAGCATGGATGACTACTTGAGACAGGACTGAAGTTCTGATCAACTGGGTCATGCCTACCAGCTTTGCCTTGCTGAGCTGGGATATGATGACCTCCACATGGATGGGTTAAAACATTCATTGACTTTCACAGGAGTTTCACAATTAATTCAAATGGACTACGTATTAACACTACTATTCTCTTCTCAATCATTTGCTTCTTTGAATGATTGAAGATTTTGCAGTACTATCTGCAGGAATAAAACAAACATTATACACTGGGGAGTTATGGGAAAGTTATAGAGAGACTTTTAACCAAGGCCTGTAGTGACAGGAAAAGAAGCAACAGTTTTAAACTGAAAAAGGGTAGGTTCAGAATGGACAGGAGGACATTTTTTATAATTATGGTGATGAGACACAGGATCAGGTTGCCCAGAGAAGTTCTGGGTGTCCTATTCCTGGAAGTGTTCAAGGTCAGGTTGGATGGGGCTTTGAGCAATCTTGTTTAAGGAAAGACATCTCTGCCCATGGCAGGATGTTGGAACTAGATGATAGTTAAAGGTCCTTCTGACTCAAAAAAATTTCTGACTCTATGATGTGTAAAATTAGATGAATACAATGTGTAAAATTAGATGAATACAATGCATACAGCATCAATGTAATTGATTTTCTGATTTTAAGCACTTTGTACAAGGATGATGGTTGGTTTTGGTTTTGTTTTTCTTACTCCCTTTGCACAATTCTTCTCTTTCCATTAGACCAGACTACAAACTCAGAAAATCCTGCACGTACCTGCTTCTCTCCGCTAGGCTTCTTGTGATTTAACAGCAGCTCCACGGCCCCAACCACCTCCTTCCGTATGGCATGCAACAGAGCATCTCCCACATATACGTTAAAACTTAGGAGCAGCTCAATGAGCTCAAGGTTCTCATTTTCAATTGCAATGAGGAGTGCAGTTCTTCCCAGGGGATCAATGCAGTTAATATTGATCTTGAAATAAATTTCTGCCTCCTCCAAAGCTTTCTTTACACTGGCATAATCTCCTTTCTCCACGGCGTTCAGGTAGGCTTTCTCTGAATGAGACAGTTCGGATTCTGCCCGTACAATGCGAAGAGGGATACGATCTCTGTAGGGAGCATTGACACTTCTTTTGTAGTAGAACTGGGCCATATTTTATGCCATTCTAATACTTTGTCTCTGCAACATGAAAATAAAGATAAAATCAATAACTGAGTTTGGGGGTACATGCACCAAATTAACGTTTGCAATATGTAAGTAATTAAAACTCATACTAAAAAGTGATGTTGAAACACGTATGAAGTGTTGTTTATCAATACAATGTATAAGCAAAAGTGGAAGCCAAAATAGTGCTTATTAGCAACTTACCAAGTCAAAGTATATCTGTCAGAATACATTTGCTCATTTGCTTATATGATTTTTTAAAATCTGTGGCAAACAAGAAACTACATGATACAACACAGTTTACCATCAAAAGTGTAGCTCCACTTCATCCTTAATTTCTTCATTCAGTTCTGCAAGGACTTAGAGAGCACAGCTGCCTATCTCAAACACTGTAAAGTCACAGAAGGACTTTGACATGGGAAAAGCAAAGAAGGGAGCGACAGGACGGCAACAACCCCAGGTCTGACAGGGGTGAGATCTGGTTAACACATCCTAGTCAGTGCTTCCGGACAAAAAAGTCCCACTGCAGCAAACTGTGCAGAGAAGCAGCTGCTCCTTCACATAGCACAGGTCAAACAAAGATCACCCCAAGTTATAGGAAAGATAGCACCAATGACCACTAAAGCCTCCCTCTACCCCCCAAATACGCCTGTGTGGAAATCTTGAATTTGGACTGCAAGATAAACCACTACTTCAGGGACTTGGGATCAGTTAAAGGTGGTACTATTGTTCAAGTGTTGTCTCAGACCTAGGGGGAGGTTAGCAAAGCCTGGGGAGAAGAATGGATCGCTGATAATGGACATAAAGAATGTAGAATTTATGGGCCACAAGGAAAGGCAATTCAAAAACTGTGCTGAAATCAACTCTGGCTGGGTAAAAGGTAATTCTGATGGAGAGATAATCTCTGCCATCCTACAGCAACCCATGTGCTCCTCGAGGATTGTGTGTGGACAACTAAATATGCCTTTTACATTTTCCTAGTGCTGCTCAAAGACCCTGACTTACCTGTGGCAGGCACAGATTGCACAGTTCAGTGGTGAGCTCCCCTACTAAGATTTTGATTCAATCTCGTATTCTATTAGAAAAATATTCACATAATTTCTTTTTCCAATCAGAGTTTACTAACTTAAAAATTAAAATTCAGAACCTAAAAGGAAAAACAAAACCCAAAGGAGATAAATTCCCAAAGACTGGTAGATAATAGTCACAGTTTTGATTCTGAACTACTCAGTTCTAAGTTAGAATTATTACTGAAAAATAGCAGCTATAAAACAATTCTAAAGTCTTACATCTAATAAAGCATATCATGTCTGTTGTTTTATTCTGGATACTTTATTCAAGGACTTTGCAAAAAAAAAATCCCTCTAACAAAATGATTTTCTCCTGGTTCTGTCTTCTACCTGGGAAAAATTTTAAAAAATGGGGAAGGAAGAAAGAGGGAAGAGAAAAAATTTATCTCAAAGAACGAAGTACACAAAAAATATTTCTCTCTACTGTTCAGTTAGAGGTTGAACACCTTACTAGAGAAAGAACTGTAGCTTCTTGTAATTTTCTCAGCTGATAAAGTTTCATTAATCCACTGCCTTTTCCTCCACTTTCTTCAGTCATTAAAACAAAATCTCTGTTGAGATTCCATAGCAACCTATAATATATATTTTTATTATTATGAGGTTTTGAATCATCAAAAAAAAGTCACTAAACACTGTGTTTACAAAAATAAAACATTTCTTTTTACTTTATCTACAGGTAGATATAGGTAAATAGAGTTGTGTAGCAACTGTTACTGTGCTGTCACATGTAAATGCACGCATATGACAGATTTGTATGGAGCTGTAAGAGCTAGAAACAGCCAGCAGGAGTACAAAAGTCTCCAATTGCTTTGAGTATCTCTGCAGGAGGAAGTCTAAAGAAACAAGAGGTCAAATACACTAGGCCAGTGTGAGGAGAATGAAAGAAAAAAAATTATGGTGCAAACATATAAAAAGTGCAATTATGGTTTCTACAGAATCCATATACCTGACATATAATAAAAATACTTCAGAGAAAAATATGAAATAACTCTATTTAGTGCTTCCTGCCATGTCATGGAAATATCAGCAGTGCCTGAGCAGGAGAAATAGATAAAAAAAAGGAAATCATAATATTTTGACAGAAAAGTGATTCTTAGGAGAAAATATATTTTTCTTATCAGGCAGTTTTGTTTACACCTGCTACAGGCCAGTATTTCAAATTATATGGGATTGTTTCTTTCATAGTTGTTTTTCAGAGAGGAATGGTAACATTCCACCTTCTTTGCAAACCTTTACCATTTCTACTCTTTCATTATTTAATAATTTCATATTTCATAAGAAAAGATGATGCTATTAATTTTAATAATCCTAAATAAATAATTGGGTTTTTTTCTGCTGCTGTATCATTGTGTATATGTACCTATACGTGCATATTATAATCACAGGCACATGGATGTTTTCCCATCAAAGCTCTAGAAAAACAGCAATCAGATTTTCTTGGCATTTATTCAACCATATTTGCTTCCTCTACATATATGATCATATCCTCCCTATTTTTCCAGGGGACGCTGAGTTGCTTACTTACCCTTGCTAAGTGTCCCCCTACGCCAAAACAGTCACAGCCAGGTGCAAGAGGAGAATTGGAGAGAGCCACCAGCAGGCACCAAAGGCCTCTGTGACAAGCCACTCATATCATGGCTCACAGACATACTGCAAACCTTTCGGAGACAGAAAGAGAACCCAATGACAACACATCTCCTTCAGCAGATGGGCAGTGGGAAGGATATGGATATGCTTCTTACTATCCACATATGCACCACCTGGAATCCTCACTGACAGCACCCTTCTAAAGATACTTTATTTCCAACACTGAGCACTGTTAGACTTACTATATCATTATACTATAGATAGACAGATAAATATAGCATTACACTATATAGCTTCTTCTATATCATCAAAAGCACACTTCTGATTTTGCTCATGAGTTTATTTTTCAGTCCATTTGCATGGAAAAAAAAAAAAAAGTGAAACTTCACAAGTAACTATGGCACCACCCTGCTCAGGGCTCAGGAAACCAGAACATTTATGACAAGTGAATAACGTGCTGATTTCTCTGTGATCTTCTGAAACTATTTTACATGCACTGTTCATGGCAAAAGAAAGTTTCTGACATTTGTCAGGTTCATGAAAGTATGAAATTTTCTTTCTAAAATAGATCTGTGACACACCAGCTTTAATCTGACACAGAACCCTATTTGAAACACAGTAAAAATGATGCTCAAAGAGAATTTTGGAAAGCAAGACCAGCTCTGATAAATCCCAGTCCAAATGAAGCATAGAGTTCCTTCACTGTCAGTCACCAGAACAGAACGTTTCATTTCAAGAAGAACAAAAGAAATGCAGATAAGCCTTTGATTTCTGGACTCAGCATCAGTCCAGATACTGTCTTAAAAGCAAACATCTAGACAGCAACTTTAACATGCTCTAGCACTGGGGTCAACTGGATAGGCTTGCCCACACTGTTACACATACTTTGCCCCAAAATAAGACAGCTGAATGAGAACTGTATTTTGTGAATAATTTGGGGTCCATGCTAACTCCTACACTGTGCCTGGAATCTGCATAGGAAGATATTAATTGCATTGAGCCAGCAATTGGGTTTTTTCTAGGGACTGCTTGAACAACTTCAGCTGCAGGTGATGGAGTTTTACTGACCATGCCTGCCTTCTAGAAGTGTTTATTTTACAATTGTTACAGCTGGCAATACGGTATGTGGGTCCTCACCTGAAAGTAATTTTTCATTGTAAGAACTACAATCAGTTTCAGATTTGAAAGCTAACAATAGCAAAAGTAGCAATTTGGACTTTAACACAGAGTCATGTACACAGGAAATAAACTGAGTAACTCATTAAGGTGTACGTTCCCTATAAGGCTGTTAATTTGGAAAAGAGCTAAACCTCTTGGTTTTGCACTGGGTTAAAATGCCCTATAGTCAAAGTTTAAGTAAAGCAAAGAACATGACCTATATACTAGACCTATACAGCTCTAGTGGGTGATGGGAAGCAGGCTGTCATGCTGTCTGCTTACACATGTTCTGGCTTCACAGTCACAAAGGCAGGACATCAGCTACAAAGAACAATTTTTAGAGTCCAAGGTACAATGGTTATATGGTGGATTAAACTCCACCAGCACTTCATATCAGCATCTTAAGGGATCAAGACCTAGGAGAGTCTGAGACACTGGATGAGGTAAATCTTTGATGAGGTGACACAGATTACTTACTTTGATTTTTTTTGTAAAAGACAGGATGCAATTTAATAGCATTTTTGGGGGGTTTAGAGCATGGTGCTTCATGTATAGTATAAAGAAGGGCTGTAAGTTTACTTAATGCCAAATGGGACGAAACTTTCATCTTCTAGGGCTGATGTTACATCAAATCTTAGTTGAGAATGACAGGTTCCTATAACAGTGACCTTTAAAGTCTACAAGACTACTATCAGACTGAAGTTTGGGAAATATAAAAAAATAAATAAAAGACTATTGAGAGACATTAGAAATTATTAACAGATCCTAGAGGGGTAGGATGATTTGGGGTCAAGCATACAGTATTGCAAATCTGAATATTTTTTAAAATAAGATATATTCAAGAACTCACTTGTACAAATACACCTAAAACTGAGCCTAATTTCATTTATCTTGTGGGCAAAAATCTGATTGCTCACCCACAAGGAAAAAAGAAGAGCATCACTAGGTCACAGAAGTATCATTAGATGACAACATTATATTAGTTCATCCTCCCAGTTTTATTTAAACTAGAAAGTGCTACCCTTCAGAAAAATACAAGCTGCATGTTTACCTCTTGCTGATGGGTAGCAGTATGCAAATGTCCTTGGGAAACTGTGGGCATGACCTTGAAGCTTGAACTATTTCTTCTTGCTCAGAGGGAAATAGTGACCTGTTTAGACCTGCTACCAGAGCAAAGGAGAGAAAGACTGCTTTCCACTGACTGACAGACACTTGCTCCTTTAAATGATGGAGCATGAACAATGTGAGTCCAGCCGACACGCAGAAGGCAGCCAGTGTGGGGTGGGAAGGACAGGGAAGGCAATAACACAGATAATGATCTTAATGAGTGGCTGCAACATCCAGCTGAGTCGACCTTCCTGTCTCCTTGGCTAGTGTTATTCTCCTGGGCAAATTCAAGGAGCTCTCCAAAACAGTTTTCAAGATAAAAGTACTTCAGTGTCATCTGGCTACACAGAAGGCTGTGTTCCAGCATTTCCAACAGTAGCACTGACCTAATGCTCTGTGGATCTGATCCTGCAGCAGCCACACAGCACGGAAACATTTCTCAGGGGACACAGGGAGTGGGCTGTCCCTGCTCATAGAGAGGGTGGGTGGTCTTTCTCCAAATGAGAAAAGGGTGGAAGAAGAAACCTATAAACAATTTCTGTTGAGAAAAGGCTTGGATAGAAATGGTCTGACTGTGGAAGTTCACTTGAGGAGGGAAAGAGAGAGGATGAAGATTAGGTTGAGAAGTATGGGACAGGAGCATTCCTTATGGGAATTATGCTACAAGTAGCAGTGACTTTTCTAAGTTTCAGGGTATGTTTTCACACAGAACCACACGTCTTCCCATGCTTCCTATGATGAAGTACAAGGCAGCATGCAGTTTGGCCAGAAAAGGGAGAGTTTGGGCAGACTGCCCAAATACTTTTAGTAAAGACTTGCTAATAAAAACACTCCACTGTGGGTCCATTTTCAGATGCACAAGCTAGGCCAGCCTGAGGATAAGTTAAAACACTTTTCAAGTATTTAGGGCCAATAGAGAGCCAGCTGTGAAGAGATTTGTGTACATACATATATCCTCACATAAGCATTTTAGTACTGGCTGCTGCCCTCAGAGTGGTGTGTGTGTGTATTTTGTGGGGAGCGTCAGAAGAGGCTGAACTTAAATAAGAACCCCAAAAGCTGCCAATAAATAAAGGCTAGTTAGGGAAAACTGTTCAAGTTTTGGAATTTATTGGCCTGTTTCCACCCACATCCTTAGTGGTTCTGCCTTCACACTGCTTAGAGACACTTGAGTTGGTGTATTTTAATAATTTTACTAAAAGACTTCTTGAAAATAAAATCAGGAAAATTTATTACCTAAGCTCACTTACCATAACAATCCACAAACTCAAGTAAAAAGAATTATAATGAACAATCAAATTGAAATCAAATTGGTATCAAAGCAAACCATTTAAACTCAATAGCAAAGAATGTTCCACTATTTAGTTAGACAACACAAAATATAGTTATACAAGTCTGTAAGAAGAGGATCACCCATTGGTGATAAACTCTATCAAAAGAATTTGATTGGAATCAGTCAAATGTATAATTTGGTTGGTTAACTTGTCTAACAGTGAAACCTATTTATTATCAGGACCAACGCTTGACAAAAATAATGGGTTTTTTTCCCTCAAGAAATTGTGCACTTATGTGATGACTAACCCCTTCCTACCCTTGTAGCAATAAAGACTTGAATGAATAGAACAGAAAACCAGAAGTCTGACAAGCCCTATTTGGCAGAAGTCATAAAATGACAGTTTCATGTCACTCAGGACCTTTAAATGCATAGCACAGAACATGCCCTAATGAATAGCTTGATGAGGTGTTATATAAGGCTTCTTAAATCCAGGGGAACAGTTTCTTCCCAAAATTTGCTTGCATGGCCAGATTGTCATTTTTACATATGCCCAACTAACAGCTGGGCATAAAAGGATTAAAAGTGTCCTGCTAAATTACAACAGGAGTGAAAAATAGAAATAGTAACAATAAGAGAATTCTCATTGCTAGGGAGTGATGGCATCAGAAAACTGTCATGTAGATTCCCTGGCTGACAAAGGCATGTCTATTCTAGTGCTCTATAGATCTGTGACCAGGCAGTGATTATGTGAGATTGGTAATAGCTCAAATACTTTGAGCATCCTTCAGGAAGTTTGTATTTTCTTGTGTGGGAAAATGTCAGAAGAAGGTACATCATTGTATTGCAACACAAAAACTTTAAAAATAGATCACCTGAAAATCTGAACAATAAATCTATCTCCTCAACACTTCCTTGTGAACTGCCTTCTGAAGTATTATATAAAATCTCTTCTGCTAAATAATGAATCCTCTCCCAAACATGTAATTACTTCAGCATGTTATTCACAGAAAAAAATATATTTGACAGATAAGAAAATAGGAAATAAATAATTGATACAGAAAACTTTCACTGTGAGAAATGCATCTTGTCAATATTCTCAACTAGCAGAAGATTAATTCTGCATTTTTTTAGCCCAGGCTTTTACTCATCTAGTTTAAAAAGTTATCCAGATTTATGTCTGGAAATAGTGAGTAAACAATTTCATTTTGAAGCACCTGTGTTATGCTTTCTTCATCTTAAGCTAGAGGGTACAAGTTCATCTAAATACAAACCAGCCTAACTCAGATTCTCAGTGTAGGAACACCTCCTTGGCAAGACAACTAAATAAAAGCTGAAGAGAACAGCAAAATGACATTAACACTTCAGGAAAATGACAGCTGATTATCAGAAACTCTGAAACAATATTTTAACTATCAAGAAGCTCAGATGTTATGAGAGAGTCACAAATTTAAGGATTACTATAAATACCCCATCTGAACTCTGACATAAGGCAGGTTGAGGGAAGAGCAGCATGGCTTCCTGGTCCTGAAAAACCTGAACTGGAAAAGGCTTCCTGAGCCATCAAATCCAGCCTTCCACACAGGCAACTTTCTCCAACAATCTGATTCTATAAAGATCAGACTTCCTGTCAGAAGTACCTGCGATCCCCCTGCTTGATCCACTGCTTCTGTGAGTGGTGGTGGAGAGAGACTCACTCCTCTGGCATGACAATTTCCTCAGTCCTAAATTATGTTCAGCTGTTGAGGACTACTGACAGGATTATCTTTCTTCCAGCATAGCTGGAGAAAAAACTATCCCCTTGTTACACTTCATTTTGCCAGGCTGCACAAATGTGTCTCCTTTACAGCTCCAGCCTATTCCTTGCACATTGGTGCCACCTGAAACACCCCAGGATGCCCCTATCTGTCCCCAGTTTCTCTCCTGAAAAGGCACAGGTCCCCTCTAGCTCTTATGTCACACCCCAAACCTCTGGTACCCTCAGACATTCAACTATTAATAGCTGTCTACAAGTGGTCAGCTGAACTGAACCTTCAGATTCCTTCTGTGTTTGCACTACTCCTTTGCCACATCACTTTTTCTGAGTGACCAAAGTGTACATGTCCCTCCAAGACATACTGTCCTGCCTAAATGATTTCAATAATTCTCTATCTCATGCTTGGATATTTTACCTGATAAAGTTCTAGATCTACAATAAACCTTGTTCAAGACTACATCATAATCATCAACCTTTATTCTGCTGATAACCCATGTTCTTTTTGCCCTCAGCTGTTTCCAGTCCATAGAAGAACTCAAAACTTCAGGTAAAAGGAAAAAAAAATCCTTTTTTAAAATTATTCTGTAAGTGCTCATGCAATTTGCTGTTTTAGATAGATTAGACTAACGTTTTGTACTCTCCTTCCTGCAGTCATGGAATAACTGTTCTCCAGGGCAAAGCAAACGAAAGCTCCTAATGCACATACCTAATTCTGCAATGATGCATATATATAAGAACTCTTTCCAGTAATCATGTTCCTCCCCAGAGCTTGAGTTTTAGTCCGTTTTCTCTTTACTTAGATGTATCACACAGGTCTCTGCCTCTGTTTGTTAGTAGTCAGTAAGTCTTTGGCTCCATGACCTCTTGCAGTTAAGAATGTCAAATACTCCCTGTGAACATCATGAACTTTATATCTGAAGACTTTGTTCTAAATATACCCACCACCATTTTATTTTATTAAGATAGATGGAATACAAATATGAGCCTTCCCTTCTTTCTTTCTTTCTCATTTTATTTTATTGATCATATTTGCCAATAAGGCCAAACAAAGGAAATTATCAAGTTGCTAAAAAGACAAACTTTTACTGTTTACTTTTTTTCCAAGTGAGTTGAATGACACCCACCCCTGCCTCTTACTAGTAAATATAAGAGGTTAACACTGTAGATATTAACCACATTCCGAAGTGCTATACCTTGATGCAACCTACCTAAATTTAGACAGCCTGCTAAGGTTTCTTGGTCACCTTCTAGAGCTTTTAGAAAAAGAGAAGGAAAATCCTGCTGCNCTTTGATTTTGGTTTAAACTTAAAATACTTGTCCCTGTTTCTTTTTCACCCTGAGATTCAATAAACAAGCCATCATGAGCCCCGCTAGTACTAGCAGATCGTGACAGACACTTGAGCGCATCCAGAGGAGGGCAAAAAGGCTGATGAGGGGCTTGGAACACAAGCCCTATAAGGAACAACTGAAGGAGCTGGAGTTGTTTAGCCTGGAGAAAAGGAGATTCAGAGGTGACCTTATCACTCTCTATAACTGCCTGAAGGGTGGTTGCAGTCAGGTGGGGTTGGTCTCTTTCTCCAGGCAGCGACTGACAGAACGAGAGGACACACTCTTAAGCTGCGCCGGCGGAAATATATGTTGGATATTAGGAAAATTTTTTTACAGAAAGAGAGGTTAAATACTGGAATTGTCTGCCTGGGGAGGTGGAGGAGTCACCATCCCTGGACTTGTTTAAAAAAAGATTCGATGTAGCACTTGGTGCCATGGTTAATTGAGGTCTTAGAGCATGGGTTGGACTCAATGATCTTGAAGGTCTCTTCTAACCTAGTGATTCTGTGATTCTTTCTTTTGACTGGCACAGGTGGGTATGAATCTAGGTACCTGCATTTGAAGAATTCTCTGAACCAAAGATTTTCAGACAGTTAATTCTGAAAATAAGAAATTGCACTGGGTCAAAACCAAGTACATACAAATGTACAAAGGAAAACATGTCCTACCTGGATTAGAAATATCAGCTATATCTCCTGATATGCAGGTGCCTGTCACTACTGTGAGCCAGATAAAGCAATAATGCTGGTCATGCCTGCAATAATGCAGGTTATGAGCCAAATTTATTTTGGAAAGATTACCCTTTGCAGGAAATTCATTTCTTAATATAATACCCTTCTCAGTAAGAATACATATACCAGCAAATCAGTGACTGCACTATGAGTTGTGGCATGTGTCCCCTTTCAGATGCTGTGCTAAACCAACATATCAAACCATTGCTGGCCACTAGAAATCTCATTAAATGTCCTGAAATATTAAAGAAGAGCACTGATATTCAGGGAGTAAATATGCACAATTCACTATAACTGGCATAGGAAGTAATACCTACTTTTCCTTGAAGCTGGTTTTCTAAGAGATGAAACTTACCCTAAGCTACACAAAGACGCTGACCTTCAAATAGTTATGTGGAAGTTCTTAACTTTATTCCTCATTGTACAGGTGTATCTTACACTCTACAGTCCCCAGCATGCTGGCATTGCAGTTACATACTGAGTGTAGGAATTCCTTTCAAACTTAGCTGCTAGTGATGGAGTTTCCATTTGCAATTTTGTTTTTTCTTCTGAAGATGAGAGTATATACAAAGCTGTGCATAACCCAAAGATAAAATCAGCTGCTAGTAACAATGCACTTCTACGAACTAATGTTCATGCTCTGTCTTGAAAGTAATTATTTTATTTACTCCATGCATGTACTAGAGTATCATTGCAAAATACACAATTTGAAATACTAATTTTCAGTCTAAAATTACTCATAGTAGATACTCTAGCAGATGCATGGAATCAAAAACAATGGTGGAAATCTAATGATAACTCTGATAGAAATTAACTAAATAAGCGATAGGTTATTCTGGCCTGACAGTAACATCTTCCCTGAAAGCACAGCCCAGCACATGTCCTTAGAGAAACATCCCCTCCAGCCATTGCTTCCCTGCCACTGGTCCCTGTGGGCCTCCCAGGACTCATGCTACCTGCCAGGCCATCCACAGCCAGCTGTGCTGGACACTGCTCACTGCTGAAGCGGGCAAGTGCCCTGATGTTCTGGGCACTACAAACACCAGTGGTTTCTATTCAAGGAAATCTAAAATTATGGCATTCTTTCCATTGAGAACTACAGCTTCAGACATGTATTAACCCTTAACAAATAATCAGGAAATGTTAACATAATACCACCCATCATAAAAAGAGTTGATACTATTTTACCAGTGCTCTAAGGAGAAAAATCAGACAAATAACTGAAAATAATCCCATTTAAAATTAATGTTTGTGAATGGAAAGTAGAGTCCTTTTAGGAACAATTAAGAATCAAAATAGTAAATTTTTTTTTTTTACAACAGCAAAAACTTCAGACTATCACATATCAGGGATAGCATGTTACTGAAACATGGATCCCTCAGCTCTCTACACTCACTGCTTGGAACAAGGGGGGAAATTAAATTGCCATTGGTACGTACTGTGCTTGAGAGCTCACTTACCACTGGTTGTGTAAGGAGATGCTGACTGAGGTTTTAATATTGTTCACAGTAACAATTCTCATGGCAAAACGAGCAATTTGTTTTCCAGAGGTAGAACTGTTTCTAGACTAATCACACTCATTTGCTTAAACAGTAAGACAAATGGGACTAATTCAAGGGTGATATAATTTAGACATTGCCTTTACAGAGTAGTTGCAAAGCTCATTGCACAGAGGCATGTCAGAGAGAACTTAATCAAGCTAATTGTCTCAAAACATAAGGTCAACCTCAAGGTAGAAATACCAGCTGCCAATAAAACTCTTATTCTCAGAAACAATTACTCAGTTTGACTGAACGAGAGCGTCTTGGTCCTGCATTTTACAGGTATCAATAAGAGTAAAAAATGTCCACCATTTTTAGCAGTGGCTTAGCAATTGACAGGACCAGGCCAGAAAATAAATTGTAACAACAAAAAAAAAAACAACAAGAAATGGGCAAATACCACAGAATTGAGAATTACCCAGTGGCAGTGGACTCTAGAAGTATACTCTCATTTATTTCTGAAAAACAACCAACTGTTTGGATGAGAGCTGTGTCAAAGTGCTGCATATATTTGACAATCATTTACTGGCAAGTTTTTGGCATTTTACTTCAGGCAATCTCATGTCCTTAGACTACTTCTTTTGGGAGAATAAAACTGTGGGTGGGATTGAGTTCAGGGTTAAGACACCTACGTTCAATGTCTAAATGTAGACATCGACATTTGAGAGAAGTCCCCAAACTCCCTCTGTTGTCAGATAACAAGGATGGGATTAGATTTTCCAAACAGAGAATGACCTTTAAGATATCCTACATGCCTGAGACATCCTTGGTAACTGGCCAAATAGTATATACCCTTCTTTGTCCACAGGTAGAATCCAAGAAGGATGCTATATCAGATGTCATTAGATACACACCTTTTAGCCAGCTTTATCACAGCCACAGTCAGTGAAACTAGCAGCACTTGCAAAGTGATTCAACTTGCGTTAGGGATCAACATGCCAGTCAGCTCCAACAGGTCACAGACTGTTTTCTCACCTAACACACTTATGGACACCTGCATGAATACCCTGTGTGGGCCTGGATGCAAATCGCACGTAGTGAGAATTCAGTTGCGTGAATATTGGTGTGTAGGTCCACAAGATGATACATTGAGGTCAGGTGAAAGTCATGACAGGCAGGGAACAGACTGCCTCTAGGGCAGGTATCATCTGCCAGCTAACACACTAGAAAGAGCCCAGGAGCACACTGAATTTAGATGTCTGCTGGAGTAGGAAGAATGCAGACCATCTGCTTTAAGGCAGCTGCAACACCAAGGGGGTTAATGTCAAACCACTCCCCGGCTGTGCAGTCTATAGAAAAGCCATGTACAGGGGCAGAGAGACGGAAAGGAGCACATCTCTTCTCCCCATAGTGTCAGAGGGTCAGCAAAAACTGAGATTTCAAGGCTGCTGGCAACATCCTGCAATGGATGGGAGGTGCCTGTGCAGCCTCACCTCACTGCACGGGTGGAGTTTGCCATGCACTTGTTGCTACTAATAGTAAAATCAAGAATGTCTCCCATTAAATCAATATCTCATGAGAAAAGGAAGCTATAATACATTAGCAGCCATCATTTGGCACAGATGAGGCTGTTGCAGGCACTGCTCCACTTTTGGGACAATCAAAGTTTTGCCTTGACATAAAGTGCTAACAGGCAACCAGGTGTTATCATCCCACAGCTTGATACCCTGTTACTCCACATTTGAGCAAACGTCAGAGCCCTTCTGGGCTGCCATCTGGTTATTTCTGATCTATGATATTTGGCTCACTATTTGCCCCACTAGATATATATATATTACTAGGACTAAATCAGAGTTGCCAAGATTTCCCAATAATTTTCATAGATACATGATTATCATATCACATTAGAAAGGCAAAACAGTACAGAATATAAGTGATGAACACATATGCATGTATTTCAACACCAGGAGAGAATGTTTCACAGCCCAACACACTTCACTATTCAAAAAGCTTTTCAGATATTCCTCTGGTATTTCACTTTGCTATCACACACCCCATTACTTCTAATTATACTCAACCCCGACCTCTTTAAGCAAATTTTGCTAACAGCCTGCTTATTGACAACCACTCATTCAAGTTGTTTTCATCTATGACATCTAACAACTAGAAAGATTTGAGGTGAACTGGCTATATGCTTGCCTTTTGCTAAGGGAAAACAGGCAAAGCTTTCTACTGCAGTCACGTTTTCAGGGTTTCTTGCTGTCACATTTTCAGGGTTGACAGCATAAGATGGCTTCAGTATCATGTGTCGCCCCTGAAGCAAGTCTTTATCCTTACCTTATCATCTTAATCCTTACCTTTTCCTTCACATTCTTTAATCAACTTATTTTATCCACACCTCCAAAAGAATCCAAAAACCAAATCCCCTTTCCCCCCAACAAAAAACTGCCCAACCAAACCCAAACCAGACTAAACTAAAAATAGGAATTATAAAGGAAATTAAGCCAGCTTTTTAGCAGCCTATCTGCAAATCTTCAATTTGTGTTAGGTGAGAAGGTAGAAGGGAAGAATTGAATTGGCTGGTGACCAGCTCTACTTCTACCAGTCTGATTTGATGAGAGCAGATGAGTGACTGCTGAAATAGCTAATCTCTGCCACATTGCTTTTAACTGTGCAAAGCAAGGCTGATCAAGAGCAACCACCAAAGAGGAAGCAGAACAGGTGTACCTGTGACTGTGTGACATGAGCCCTGCTGTCTCAGCTATATTCAGAAAACCACCTGCTACCACACAGATCTGCATGTGACAGAACCAAGGCAGAAGGAAGGCTCCAGTCTGCTTATTGAGACTCACTTTGTGCTCCTCAAAAGCATGTGGAAAACTTGAGTGGGTCATGACAGTGCACTGGAGCTTCAGCATTATTTTTTCATGCTGTCATTCCTAGAGGAATAGACACCCTAAGGCTGCATCTGCCTCAGCAAATATCACGGTGCAGTAGAAGCAGAGCTCCCTGCTGAGAGCCCTGTATTTAAGGTGATTTACCTCAGATGAGCTGTATCCTGGTCCTGCAAGGAGAGCATTAGTAGCTGGAGTGTGGCAGGAACACACCTGGAATCCATGATCTGTCTTTGGATCCTGTAGAGAAATCTAGTCCACAGGCTCCAGACCTCTCTGCAGTGCCAAACAAAGTGTGGTAGGAGGGGGAAAAGCAGGTTTCACTTAAATCACTTAAGAGGGTACTTTGATGTTATGATAGTAATGTATAGGCATCTACAATAATTCAATCTCTTGTTTTCAGTTTAAAAACTCTAGTGCTGACATAAATTGCTCTGATTATGAAGTACCTTAGGAAGTTCCCCCTGGTCCATTGGGATTTGACAGTATTGCAGTTATTTCCATGGTTTCTGGTGGCTGGTACATGAAGTTATTTTTTTTTAAGAAGCACCTAACTTAATCAAAGGATTAAGGTTCAGTTACCTATATGACAGCATGATCTTCAGTGCAACTCTCTGTGTTGAGTCTCTCCCAACCCAAACTGTTCTACGATTCTATGATTTAAACTCCACTTCTTTGTGGAAAGACTGTTGCCCCCAACCCTCCCCCGCTTCTGCACAGATCTAGAGGAAATTGTTCCCCTTCAAGTAAAACACTCAGTCTTTCTCTTGAAAACCAAAATACTATAATCCATTTTTCAGGAAAATTTTCTTGGATCACTGCTTTCAGACCAGAAATACATGTTATTCTTGATGTTCACAAAATGGTTCAGTGTTCAGAGCACTTGGTCAAATATTGAACAAAGCATTCTGAGATTGTTTGCACACATATATTCTAATCACAATGTTGTTCTGAATTCATTATTCCTTCTGAATTTTGCCATTGAAAAAGAAATTCAAAATTCACTACAACAGAGAGAAGGGACAAGAGTGCGCTTAGAGCACTTGCCTGAAAGAGCCAGTGCTCATTTCTGCATTCACAACCGGCTAGAACTGGAGGCTCAGGAGATAAAATAGAAACCTTCCAGTAGGCCTTTTACCAAACACAAACTTAAAATCATAACTAATGTGACTGTAATCAGAGTATGCTCCAATTTATTACATGGTCTACAAATTGAGAATATGAACTGAAAATTATAATGTAATTTTTACCCTACAAATTTTTGGTTATCATTTGCCATAGCAAAATGTTGTTCTGCCAGTGTGTAATGTTAATTTTGAACATGTATTGAAAAGAATTTGGACTTATACTTTCTATGCATTCTGTAGTACAGATGAGGTAAGCAGAATACAATCATTAAAAAAAGGAAAGTCATTTTATATTGGATGCCACTGTAGACTTTAAAAATGATCGGTATTAAACTCTCTCCATGATTAGTACTGACCTCAACAAGTCAAGAATGATTTGTCTCCAGTTATTTCTTTTTTTTCCTTCTTGATTGAAAACAAACCTCTGTGGCTGTTTTTCTAATTGTGTAACAGTTATAAATAATGGACCAACAAGCATAGAATACAATGGGCTTTTTAAATATTCTTCAGATATTCTGCAAGTCAACCTTGATAGTGAAATATTGCTTCAGATGAGAGGACATATACTTACAAATATGTCTGGAGAAGACTTCTAGGAACAATTCCAATCACTTATGTTCATTTGCAAGTCAGAACCACCTCTGTCATCTAGGAAATTGTGAGAGTTCCTGATTTTATTACCATGTGGCCTTTTTAGAAGCAAATCTGCTTAACTGTTACCACTATGCTGAGGGTGAATAAAGATGCTTTGTATATTCTTTTTCTTAAGACAGTGTTCTCCACACACCACCCACTAATGCCTAAATAGGGCTACATTGTATTTTGATACTATTTCTGATTATTACTAAAAGAAATCTAAAAAAAGCTCCTCACATGAGAGAGAGCTTTGATCTTCTCAAATCTTTGCTTCAGGAGACATGGCAATATTCTAAATTGCAGGGATCATTTGGACCAAATGATCATGGATGTTTCCCCTGAAAATACCTTCGTATGAACTTGAGTCTTCTACTTGCGTATTTTGCAAAATGCAGGTGGAGGATAGAGACAAAAAGGTCAGGTAAAGGGGATCTGAGATATTTCCTGCTGCATAAACAACCTTCAAAGTGAATCTAGTTATGACTTTATAAAAGAGTTGGACTTCTGCAGAATAATCTAACTCCAAGAATTATTTCATCACGGTTCCAACATAGAGTTAAAGGGAAAAGGCTGTCAAGTTGCATCAAGTTAATGCACTACAAATAATTGCCAGTCCTTTAACACCATCACTCTCTATCTCATACAAATCAGTTGCCAAGTGCAAAGTTCTAAGCTTTTGTCAGCCAACTGCTAAACAGTTCTAAATCCTCCACCCCGAGCTTATAAATCAAGAAAAAATGTTGCTAAACTAAGATGTTCTGAATTAATACTTCCACCTTGGTCTAGCCAACAAATAAAACATACCTCCTTACTTATATAATTGATTTCGTTGGAATACCTAGAAGATAATACCTGAAACACAAAGCAGCCATGGTGGCTGTAGCACAAGTTACTTTGGAATGTAACAGAAGATGTATGGAAAAGGAAACGGAACTACAAGTGCTCTGTATCACACACTATGCCAGAAACATACTTAGAAAAAGGCTGAGACTTTTTTCCGTACTCTTCCTCTCTCTGGCCATTAATTCACACTCCAAGTCTACACAGGGCTGCCCAGTTTAAGAGCATAACTTATTGGCTAACATATTTCAACCTGGGTGAGAGGACACAGGCAAAGACAAAAATCTAATAACGAAAAGATGACAGTGCAATGAGTATCAGTAAGTTTGAAAGTCAAATGCATGAGGGACATATTGGAGTGATTAATGCCAGTAGATTCTCAAGACAGGCACAAAATGAAAGCTTCCCATGTCCTGATACTATGTCGTCTCTCGCACCAAGATAAACAGTCAGTTTCATCTTTGCCCACGACAGTGAGATCATCATTTCTAACTGGCATGTAAACTGTTGTGGAGGAATTCCTCCCACCTAAGTTTAGTTGTCTAAATTTAGTTGTCCACAGTAGACTTAGTTAAATTTAGTTGATTAACTAAGGGGAATCCTCCTTTACAGACAATGTAGTGAAACAGGCTGCTACAGATTCCTCATATCCATATCTTAGATACTTTCTTTAGAATCAGATTAAATCCTCCTGGAGACTTTGTGGGCTACAAGGGAGGCTGACGCTGATTTGTTTGAATTTAGACATGCCTGAATGAAGTAGAAAGACTTTCAGTATGTCATCCAGAAAATGGATTTAGCCTACAAATTCTTTCCATGTGGAACACAAGTTATGAAAGACAGCAGGAGAGAGTTTAATCATGTATTAAACTGTGTTTGGATAGATAGTAATTTAGATCTGTAGTACACGTATTTATAGATTTAGAGTTGTTTTGCACAGTAGAATTAATATTAACCTTTATAACAACTTCAACAATTATATCTGTAAAATAAAAAGTGTGACATGCCCAGTTTTTACACTTGATAAATTAGTTGTAACTTAAAACTTAATTAAAATAAGTCTTAGTTTAATTCATCTTTTAAAGTAGTTACTCTGAAGCTTGACAGATTTTACCAGTTTTGTGAGACTGTAATATAGTTTCTTCAAGAAAACTTTCTTTTTATTTTCATCTATTTTAAAATGAATTTATATTAACAACTTTGACTGAAAAGCCTCTAGCCGTTTACATACTCTTTATACAAAAGGAATTATGACTCTGGAAACCCTTTTTCCTTTCTTGTTAGATGAACATAATGTCCCTGGTACAACATGTAATTTAAAATTACAGCATCACCATATGACAATGCCAGATGCATTGGAGAACTCAGATCTAAAACAGTACAATTCTTGGATTTTAAATCTTTCATTCATGCCACTGTGAAGGTCAGATGTTGATGTTTTGAGTTGGTTAAGGACCGTGGAATGTTTTGCTTCTCAGCTTAGAATATTCTTCCCAAGCAGCCGCAGGGTTTGTTCCTGGGCCTAAATCAAGACTCAAAACATTCCATGACCCCTTGCTTTGTAAACTGAAACATCAATGTCTGCCCCACATACCACCCCTCCACAAAGAGGGCACGTGGGATGAAACATTACACATTATTTAGGAAGAGCCACCTCAACCACCACAGGACTTGTAAAAAATTAGTTAGATTTTAAAACCCCATCCTTTTACTAATAGAGTTTTCAGCTGGTATAGCTTAGAAAGAGCAAATTCAAGATGTCAGGTTCTGCAAATTTTGCTTTTATTTTTGCAAATAATTTGGCCGTGAGAGCAGCCAGAATGCAGACTTTCTGCTGCAGTGGAGTGTGCACTACAGCTTTTAAAACCTGGCTGAGGGAAACTTTAATTTAAAACCTTTAAGTTCACATTATTTCATATAGTTTCTCCAGGACACTCATCTTACTGGCAACGGAAGAAATAAGTTGTTACTAGAAACAAACAGACTTCACTAGTGTTTCTACCACCATTTCCTATTTTTAACAATTCTATTTATCACTAGGCTTTGTACTTCAGGTCGTTGCTTATGTTCAGAACTATTTCTTTTCTATTTTTGGATCTGATCCTTCAGCACTAAACATTTCATTCCCACACAACTGCCTTAAAGAGACAGTAAGAATACATAGGAAACTACAAAAATAAATGTTTAGAAACAGCTGACCTTGCAGCATGTACACAAAGCATAGCTGCCATGTAACAGAACCTCAACACCTCTAATATATCACAGTTTCTTCCTTGTGGGTCCAAAAAAAGATCATGGTCAACCACATGACATGTGCACCCTGACAATAAGCAGTGAAAACAGCTGCTTAGTACTTAGTCCACTGCGTATTTCCTGTTTGGTTTTAAGCACAGAAAGTTCTTCCACAGACAGCCAATTCATTGTGAGAAGTATCTACCTCTATTAAGCAGGACACAACACCATCATTGATTTTATGACGAAATTCTACAGAACAGTTAGTTTAAATTACAAGATGGTAATGGATTGAGATCATTGATCAACAATAAAGATGAGTCCAGACTGAGACAAAGGAAATGTGGTCGTGTAGAAAGATGTCACTAATTCAGGACTGCAAGGGGTCAGAGAGTGATCCAGACCTTCAGAGAGTGGAATCATGATCCACAGCAATGGCTTGGGAAATTCACATGCCAGCACCCAGGAAAACCAGCTCCAGAAAGGTGGCAGAAAAAGGGTGCAATTCACTGCAGACTGGAAAAGTATGGAGAAAGAAAACCTTCACTACCAGCAAGAAAGAAGACAATGGTTTAGGAGGAGAGCACCAGAGCCATCATCAATTCCCTTCAGAAGACTGCACCCTGGACACAATCTGCTTGATAAAGAATGGGATGTGGGATAAACCTCATGTATCAGGGGACTCTTCATCCAAAATAATTCCAGTACCCCCCCATAATGATGCAATCTATACCAACAAAAGCACTTGTCTGTTGCCATAGCATTTTTTAAAGTATATGGTGTTTACTGGTGAGTGTGGCCTTTCTCATGCAGCTAAATGACATAAGTATGTGAGAAAAATATTTAAAAGACATCTCTCCAAAGCTAAGGAAGAAGTATGTGGAATGACTGAAGGATTTTAATTAATTTTCCTCCCTCTCTGGATCATGTCAAAATTCTTTACTTCTCATCTTTATCTGAGATTGCTGTGGGGCTTTTTTAATGAATCTGTGACATTTACTCGCTCACTGCACATTGCACATCATCTCCAAATGCTCCAGTTCTTATGTACCACCTCTACTTCAACAGAAGAACAGCAGAGGTTGGTAAAGTTACTGGGAACACAATAACCTGAAAGCTAGATGGTGTGGAAATACCTAATTAATGTTGGAACAATAATCTCTGCTTTGCTGATTTCCTTTGTATGAAAGAAGAGAAACCCAGCAATTATAATCTGAAACAAATACCACTGCCTGTAGCCTTTATGAATGAAAACACTGATGCTGTGCTGGTAAGCTAAGAATAGATTCAGTCCTTCATTAATGTCAGGAAGCACCTATTGTCCCTGTGTTGGGTGGTGGGAATGCCAGCACATGGCTGTACAGCTCTTTCCCAGAGATCCTACCAGAGCCTATGTAGTGTATGTAGATGTCATGTGAACAGTGTGTGGACACACATATTCTTCTCTCCTCTGTATTTTGGTCAGAACTATGTTTGCTGCTGGATTCATTTGCTGTTACAGAATCAAATGTGACCTCCAGCTTGTGATATGAATATGTAGCTCCTCATGGTGTGGTGCAGGAACCACCTGAGCTTGAAAAGAAATGGTGGAAATAAAGGCTGGTTATCAAAACAATTTCAGCTTGTGGATACCATAGCTGAGACATGGTGCTGTCAAATCTGCTAATAAAAATAAAGTTCTTTCATGGTATTTTTCTCCTCCCTTTTCCCTTCTTGAGCTTGGAAGATGGTGAAGGGCCTTGAGGGGAAGCTGAATGAAGAATGGCTGAGGTCACTTGGTCTGTTCAGCCTGCAGGAGACTGAGGGGACACCTCACTGCAGTTACAACTTCTTCAGGAGGGGAAGAGAAGGGGCAGTAACTGATGTCTTCTTTGTGGTGACAAAACTCGAGGGAATGGCCTGAAATTGTGTCAGGAGAGGTTTAGGTTGGATATTAGAAAAAGGTTTTTCACTCAGAGGGTGGCTGGGCACCGGAATAGGCTCCCCAGGGAAGTGGTCACAGCACCAGCCTGACAGAGTTAAGAAGCGTTTGGACAATGCTCTAGAGGATACAAGAGCACAGGACTCTTGGGGATGGTCCTGTGCAGGGCTTTGATGATCCCAGTGGGACCCTTCCAAATCAGAATACTCTATGATTATGTGATTCTTCAAATTATTTCAAAGTTAAAGTTTCATTAGATAATTTGTTCTTACATTTCCCAGTGTAGTTACTTGTTCCACCTTGGTGTAGCTCCAGGCACGGAATATTGCTGCAGACAGAGCTCCAGGAACTATTTAATTTAACCTCTCTCAGAGAAGAGAGAGCATATAACAGATAAATTGTACTAGCTAATCTCTGCTATCTTATCCAGCACAGAAACAACCCAAGGAAATGTTAAGGAAAATAAAGCTAATGTGAACAGACTGCTGCCTGGGTACTTTTTTCTCTCCTCCTCTCAGTACAGAAAACCTTCAACTCAGAGGCACAGAGCCCTGGGTATTCCATTTATTTGAAAACTCATGCAAATTTAGAGCAATTTGCATTCAGTTTGACTCTCACTACTCTGTTTATCTTTTCTATTACTTATCACAAAGTAATTTTGCAGGAAAATCTAATAACATGGAAAGACTGTGCCAGAGGTAGCAACTTCGCTCCAGCTGCCCAGAAAGCCAGCCTGAAATACCCAATACTTGTAATAGCTGGTTAGTCTGAGTGTATTATTTAGCCCATCTCTTCTTCGCAGACTTCACAGATATTTAACATGTTTTATGTCAATAATTCATAACTCAAATTACATTGAAAATTTGTCATCATTTGAACAGCTCAAACAGCTAATGAATGTGCTAATCACCTCTTACTAGATATAGACTATTAAACAATGTGCTGCCAAAAAAAAAGGATGAAATCTGCATGCTGAAATACTGACAAAGTCTTTTCATTTGGGGTCATTATTTAATGACAGACTGAGGCTTTGCAAAGGATCAAAATGTCATTTTACAATGGATTTTAAAATTTAAAAAATGAACTGTGTTCCAAATGAGACTATTTCAATATTACTCAAGAAAATGAAATGCTGAGATGGAAGTGTGGGAAGAGAATACATTGATGAATCAAAAATTTAAAAAAGAGTTACAATTTTGACATTAATAGTGCATTTAAGTAATTTTAAAATGAAACAAAAAATCGAGTAACCAAAACTTTCTGAGATGTTGTTCCAAATATACCTAAACTGATTATTTCAACACTCTGAAATACTAATCTTCCCCTGAGGTTTTCATCCAAAATAAAATTCTGATACCCATTTTTCTGCCAAATGCTGGGTGCAATTTTGTCTTATTTTTACTATCTCTTGGTTTTACTGATTTTTATTTACACTGAATGACAACTTATGAATCTCATTAGCAGAATGAATTATGTTGACTATTTTTTACTTCAGATTTCAGATGCAGTGAGGTAAACTTTTTAAACTCTTCATTTCTAAGCACACAATTCCAAATCTGTGGACATAGAACAAACTGTAATACAAACTACCGGAAAAAAATGTGATCACTGAAGATGCTCCTACTATATAATAGGTCTGCATTCCTACTGGAATTTTTGTATTTTTTAATATTTTTATTTGAATACTTATATCTTTTTATATCTCTTATGCAAAATGATAACATTTCTGTTACAGATTACATATTTAAAGACAAAAATCAATTGTAATTACATTATAAAATATTGGAATAGAGACACTAAACAGATTTTTGGATCAGAATGTAAGGTTACAAATATAGTGTATGTGATTTCATTAAAAGCACTCACATAGTCATTACACACCAAATTATATTGAAAGGCATTTCTGTCCCTCATATATTTCCCCACTAGCTCTTGCAAGGAAGAATTTCATATTTGTTTGATGAAGTCAGAGAAATGCCACACAGAGATTCTGGGTTCTTTATATGAAATATGCAAATAGCAGCTATAAAAGATTCAGGTAATCTGCATAAAGCAGCTTCAGGCAAGGTTCATTACACCTTAATGGAACCAGAAATTAAAAAAAAAAAAAAGTCCCATGTGCCCATGTTTAACTGCCTGAAGTTAACCAAAAGCCAAACCATGCAACACTGATTCATCTCCTCAGTAGCTGTTTTGCTCATATAAAGACCCTCATACAGAAGACAGAATTAGCAAGAACCCAGGTGCACTGCAAAAGGCACCCCAGCAGCATCACTAACTGATCTCCATAGCACAAGAAATGTTGGCTCAGGCTTTATTTAGGAGTTTATTGATTCTTACTATGCCCTAACTGTGCAGGTCTGCCACCATCCTTGCTGCCTGTGAACATCTGCCAACCATTCTGTGCAGCTCAGTGCAAAATGCTCTCACAGCTGATGCTGCACCTTCTTATGGGAAGTGAGAGCCTCCAACCCACTGAGGCCAGAGTATGACATCACGCTTCGAGAGAATTAAGCCAGTGCTGGACTGTCCCCTCACACATGCTGAGGGGCTGGAGTGAAACCATTTGCAACCTCTTCCTTTAGTCCTGGGCTCTGGGCACAGAAACAATGACAGAACTGGGCACCAGACCACCCACCTTTAGTCAGACACAGCTTATGTCCAACTGCATTTCTACTTGCCCAGTAGTTCTCTACAGCATGACTTGCACTCCCTGGCTATCTTGACCTCTATAATAAAAATGAGGCTTTGATCTTCCTTGGTGTCTTCTTTCTTGTCTACAGAGGTGGGTAAAAAAACACACTTCAGCTATATTAAGCCTCATACTGAGTTAAGATAGCGGTAAGACTTATGTATTATTTTCTCTATCTTTGCTTTTGGGCAAAGAGATGCAACCACTGTGACAGGTAGAATAGAATAGAATAGAATAGAATAGAATAGAATAGAATAGAATAGAATAGAATAGAATAGGAGTATTTCAATTGAAACAATCATCTAGTCCAACTATCTGAACACTTCAGGGCTGACCAAAAGTTAAAGTATGTTATTAAGGGCATTGTGAAAATGCCTCTAAACATTCCCCACCAGTGGGAATGTACACCGCAAATTGCCAAGCACATTGAACTGAGAACAGCATTTTCACACAGTTTTTGCTGACAGCTGGGTGTGAAGATTACTTTTTTGGTTGTGTGGTTTTGGTTTGCTTGGTAAAAATTTACCTCAGTTGTACTTTGGTTTTCATTGCCTGAAGCACAGATGAGGCTGCAGGACGATGTGTATTGCAAATCAGCTAAATGAAAGCAGGAATAATAAACAGTTTCAGTAAATTCAAAAATCTTTTCACAGAGAACATGTCAGTAAAAGACAGAAGTTTTCTCTCACAGTTATTGTAAAGAATTTAGCAGTTAAACATTATATTACTGTAAAAGTTAATTAGGAATAACAGTTTTATATTACATATCGAGTATTAATCACAGAGAAGAGCAAACCAAGAAATATTGAATAAAACTTGCGGCATTTTCCTTTATTTACTCCAATATTGTAGCTCAAATAAAGGTAAGATTCTAATATTTTAAAACTCACAATATACTTATTGGAACACATTCCCCTAATTAGTAACAGCAGAAGAGGCATGAGCTAGATGCTTGGAAGGGAAAACCTGTAGCAATCATTTTCCTTTCATTCCTAATCTTTTGATTGACAGGAAATTACTTTCCAGTTTGTGATATATGGCAGTGACACTCGTATACACACTGATGTGACATGACAGTGATGACTTCAAAGTACAGTCACTGCAAGATATACGTTCAGGGAGGTTCCACAGCCTGCTGTTACTACTCATGAAAACAGGGTAAATAATGAAAGAATTATAGTACTTTGTTTTCTTGGAATTCTGGACTTTACAGCCCCTGTGAGAAGTCTTAAAAAACAGCTTTAAATAGAAACAATAATCGTGCTTATTTTCAGGTCTGTCTTCAAGTACATGGCACTGTGTCTCTGCTACAGCAGTGCCAGTGAGACATCACACCCTCCCCAGAGAGGCATAGTGCTGACAGCAAACCTCACCTGAAATTGTTCCCTGAGTAAGAGATTATCTCTCTCTAACAGATGAAGTCTAAGGTTGAATTTGTATTGACTTGCACAGTGGCACCAAGGCAGCTGATGGTTCAGGGAGTGGGACTGAAGTCCTTTCTCAGTGCAAATATGAAAGGGAAGATTTTTTATTTGACTGAAAGTGTTGGTCACCATTCAGATGAAGAGTCACCCATGGATTTGCTGTGTGGAGAAAGGCAGGACAAGGAAAGCTGTCAGAGTTATGAAGCTGCTCATCAACAGCACTGAGACCCCATGCTTCTTTTTGCACCATGAAAGGGGCCATGTCCTTCTCTTCTCTTCCTCCCTAACCCCTGTGGAATTTCACAAATCACATCTTCACAAGGAATCATGGCCCTTTAGCCTCTCTCCACCCTCAAAGCCTACAAGGCATTGATGAGGCTATTTTGCTGGTTTTGGTTGCATTTAAGGTCTATAGACACCCTTGGGCATGCAGTGACAGGAAAACCAATTTAGTAGTAGTAGCAACAGCAAAGAAAAGTAACTGTTACCTGGGAAGGTCTGTTTCTCCAGTTGTAAGGATTAAATTATATTTCATTACAAGACTGCACCAGCCACACTAGATGAAATTTGCCAAACACATCATCATCTTAAAAGAGGCAGCAATTCTACAGCTATCACTAAACAAGGTTATGTAGTCCAGAAAGTGCTAAAGCAACTTCAGAAAGAGAACACAAAAGCAGAATTCTCCAGACTTACCAATTACAAAGAATTTAAAATTGCGTATTTAAGACCTGTGCTTAGAATAAATACCCACCTCTCTGGTATCTTAGATGGAATATGATTTTATGAATTTTCATTAGGTCTGTGCTGATGTGTCAGAATGAACTTGAGAACCATCCCAGGCTGGCTCAGAGGGGACACAGTAACTGTGATGGACAGGGTAAGATGGTTCTCATGGCTGTGTGTGCTGCAGAGAGGAGCAGATGTCCTTGGGAGACTATGTCAGAGTGGGACACCAAGCATGATGGACCAGCATATATATTTTTTTCCTGATAAAGGAACATGGAAGACTAGCAACTCAGATGATAAAAGCTTTTATGCATCATACTCAGTCAGGCTCACATCTCTTCAAGTTTCCATGACCACAGTGCCCACGACAATTTAGCAAACAGCCACAGCCACTGCCCAGAGACAAATTCTGCCAATGATGTGCAAGGAAAGAGCTTTTGGATAGCTGGATCATGATGCAGGGAACCAGTGAAAGACTGAACAAGTAATGAAAATCTCTCCAACCATGGACTTCCCTAGGACTCCTCAAAAGAAACTGTGCTGCTGTGCCAACAGCATTTGATCCTATCCTAACTAAAATTTCATCCATAAAAGTCAAATGGCACCCTAGAAGATTGTCCTACCAAGCATGATTTCCTCAGCTGCTAAGAACACTGTCTGGAGAAAGCAACAAAAAGAAATCCCCTCCCAGCAGGGAAACATTCCTTCCTCCATTTCTCTCAAAAAGGAAAAAAAACCTAGGTCCTTTTTCAGGCCAGTAAGCCAAATGTTTGCCTGAGTGTTTCCATGTTTCCCATTTTATCTAAAATATGTCTGTCAAAGTGAAGGACAGGTTTTGAACAGGAGCATGGCACGAAGAGCCAGAGCCTTCTACTGCCTGTATCCTTGAGGTAAGGATGGCACACAGATGCCAGTTGCCTCTCTGAGATTTACACACAAGCAGGAGATCTCTGACCATAGTGAGTTACCGCAGTGCAATCTTGTGGGGCAGTGTATGAGACTTTGGGGAGAAATGCCAAGTGGAACTGAAGCATTGCTGGGGTCACTGCAGAAAACCTACACTCTTACTTTGTTCTTCTCTGCCATCTCTTCATTTTCTCACACATGGCTGCTATGAGCAGGGCCAGTGATTTTTTTGTCTAAAAGGGCACCTGTGATGAATTAAATTTAGAGGAGGAACATCAGTATGACTATAAATAGTAAGTGTATTTTCAAAAAACAGTCCTACAGACAGAGCTAGAAGATTATGCTTGATTCAGCAAGCACTCCAGCACTTACTTAAATCTCAGTAGGGTTTAATGAGGTTTAACAGTACTCTGAAGACTTTGCCCTGCACAGCATTCTAAGTGATGTTTTGAATGCACAGGGCATATAAAAGATTGAATGTATTTGGCTCATGAAAGGCTTATCATCTTTCCTGGAGTTGTACCATTTTACATGAAGCAAACCTCTAAGGAGACCATTATTTCAGGTTATTTTGTTGGCTACATCTACTTACAAACTTTCTGTTTCACTTCTACATCACTCCCTGCCCTACACAAAGATCTGTTAGACTGAATAATACATTCCAGAATTTAGCTACAAAATAATGTATAAGATGTCAGGAAATGTGCCACATTTTCAGATCCTTGAATGCTTAGTGATACAAAGTATTCAGAGGAGAATTTCTTCATGCACATGTGGAGATTTCTTATTTTTGTAAGCCACCATATAAAAGCAACTTCTAATATAAAGAAAAGCTAATTTCATCTGAAATTCAAGTAGCAAGGACAATTAAAAGGAAATAAACACATAGTCAGTGAATCTAACTTTGGCATCTAAAAAAATTTGTGGAATTGTTGAACTTACAGATCACATTACAACATCTAATTTCTTTCCTCCTCCTTAAGACATTCATCCTGAACTATTAAAAAGAGCCTCTGAGATCATGTACATAAGCTAACTCCCAAGCACCTGTTTAGCAATGACAAATAAGTTTTATTTCCAGAAGAATGGCTCATACCCCCTTCACCTCCATTCAAAGGGCCAAAAAGCCATAGACATTGCAAAACTGAGTAAGAGAACTCCTACAAGCAGCTCCACATCACAGAACTATATATACACTCATATATAGCCACAGTTGCTCTTGAGCTGGTGAGAACATGCTTATATAACATGCTTAGGAGAGACTCTTGGGAAGGGGAACAAAAGATTTCAGCATAGCTGTACTTCTCTTCAGTTACCTGGTAAGCAAAGCATTGGGCTGGAACTCAAGATACCATTGGTTGATATTGGGTGAGTCACGCTGCCCAATGACTCACAGAATTAGGACTGTGAAACTGATTTTACCTGGGACAAGAGCTGCATACAGAAAAGATGTTACTCTCATTCCAGCTGGTGGAAAAAATGCCAATACTGCCCTTGCTGAACTTTATGAAGAAGCTGCAGACTGACCTGATTCAGAACTCAAACAGAAGTCAACATTCACAAATTAGAAAACTTTTAGGATGAAGCCATTGGATCTACTCATACAAACATCCAAAATGTACACAGGCATACTGGTCTGAATCAAAAATACTTGTGCTACCTATAAAAAGAAAAATTAAGAGCTCTGTAAATCATATCTACTGTTAGTTCTCAAACTTCGAAGCTTCTGTTCAACTATGAATGTTTGTGCTCATATGAGACCACCCACTGTGGCATTTTATAAGGCAGGATTTTGCTGTGAAACACTACATAGTCTTTCATTTACATTTGCCTCACTATTTTGTTGTAATCCTGGACTTCATTAAAAGAGGCACGACCAGCAGGATGAGGAAGGTGGCTCTTCCCCTTTACTCTGCTCTCCTGAAACCCCACCTTGAGTTCTGCACCCAACTCTGGGGTCCCCAGCACAGGAAAGGGGTTGTTCAGCCTGGAGAAGAAGAGGCTTAGGGGAGACTTCTTTGCAGCCCTCCAGTACTTAAAGGGAGCTTATAAAAAAGCTGGAGAATGATTTTTTACATGGGCAGATAGCCACAGGACAAGAAGTAATGGCTTTAAACTGCAGAAAAGTAGGTTTAGATTAGATATTACGAAGAAATTCTTCACTATGTGGTTGTGAGGCACTGGAACAGGTTGCCCAGAGAAGCTGTGGATGCCTCATCCCTGGACGTCTTAAAGGCCAGGCTCATATAAACCTGGTCTATTGGAAAGTGTTCCTACAAATGGCAGCAGGGTTGGAACTAGGTGATCTTTAAGGTCCCTTCCAACCCAAACCATTCTGTGATTCTATCATTGTATGAATTAAACAAAAAACACATAGAGATTTTCAAAATTACAGACCAGATGCTCTTATGAAATGTTTGAAACAATTTTGAATATTAAGCGAAAACACTCAGAGATAAACAGATACTGGGAGGTAACACTATGCAAGAAAAATGCTGGCCTTCTCTAACAATTGTTAATGAAAGGAAGCTCTACACAAAATTAATCTCTTCTCCCAGACTACTTGGATGGTATCAATTTCACAAGCCAGCACATTCCTTAGGAAAAAAATTTCAATTAAAAAATAATTCATTTTCTTTTTTAGGAAAATTTAGGAGGTGTGTTCTGGTACTTAGTATCACCTGTGTGAACAGCACAGATGTGATTATTTTCAAATAAAGCTGTATAAATTTTTAAACTTTTTCTCATTGCAAGCAATCTTTTTTCTGCAGATTTAAATATGCCTTGGGCTAAAAGATCTAGAAACTTTGTCCATAAAAAGTAATTGTTTAATTTTAGATTCTTTAGCTATAAGCAACAAGCAATGTAGCACAATTTCTAAAAGCTGGCTTCTTGGTTACACTATGACAACTATTTTGCAATTTGAAGTATTCTTTCTTAAGCAAAAGTGAATAGTATTTATTGCCCATAAATGGCAGAAGTAGCACCACCCACATACTACAGTGCTTATTATACAGCTCACTGCTGTAAGTCTGCTACAGTCTCTATTTTGAAAGTTACTCCTGGCAGTATTTTTTATATATATGGTCTTTCAGTTCTTAACTTTTCTGACCACATACCAGAAGCACTACAAAAAATCCAAATTATAGACTCATGGAAGATGAGATCACTGAATCCCACCATTAACTCAGCATGGTTATGACTCTTCCTTTTGGTATTTTTTCTTGTTACAGCCAGCGACATGAAATGTGCAGTCCAGCTATACTCATCTGCAGTTTTTATGTCCCTTTATAAAGTACGATAATTTTTTCCAAGGCAGTAGTTATTATTTACACCTTGCAAATGCATAGTCTGATAATGAGAATGAGATACAGGCTCATCTCCAGGAACATAAGCAGCCCATTTCAGGAAGAATGACTTATTCCATGTTCTGCCACTGTTATGACTCCTGCTGGTTTTCCTGCCCTCTTCTTCCCTCTTCCAGTCATAGCATTAACATTTATGATGAGTATAAACAGACCATACTTGGCAATTGCAAGATCTAGATGCCTTGCTTGGGAATACATTTCCAATGTCTGACTTTGTGGTTTGTTCTTTCATTAGATACACTTCTAGCAGTACTCATGGAGCAGAGAGGTCTATCTTGGCTGGCTGATAGGAATTCTCTCTTCCCCTGTTGCTTTATGACTCACTCTTGATTCTCATGCACAAGCTAATAATTTCTACTGATAATCCAAAATATATGTGTAAATACTTTTTCATCCCAAGCAGCCTTAAAATGAAAAAATGCTTACTTTTAATTTTGCACCAATGAATAACTAAAATTTTTGATGTCTATTTCTTTATTCATGTTCATAAAACTAGGTAAGATGTAACCAATCACTGACTGATGCCTCTGTCATAATGTGCTTTTATTAATAATAACTATGCCATTAGAAAATGTGATTCTTCAGGCTAAACAATATCTGCTTTGGACCATTGCTGGTAAGTACAATGACATCAAGGAGAAAAGGAAGAAAGTGGCTAATCAGAACTGAGATCTTTTAACTGGAGAGACATCAAGATGCAAAGTAAGAAGTGCTGGTTTTGAACTAGCATAATGAGTTTAGGGGAGCTAAGCCTTGGGCTTCAGTGGGTTTGCATGACAACATTTTCATGGGTGTAGGGGGGAACTGCAGGGGTGGCTTCTTTGAGAAGCTGCCAGAAGCTTCCCTCATGCCAAACAGAGCCAGTGCCAGCCAGTCCTAAGATGGACCCACTGCTGGTCAAGGCCCAGTGGCAGTGGCCACATATCTGTGAGAATATATTTAGAAAGGGGAAGGACAGCTGCACCACAGCAGCTGGACAGAGGAGTGAGAAAATGTGAGAGGCACAGCCTTGCAGACACCAAGGTCAGTGCAGAAGGAGAGGCAGGAGATGCTCCAGGTGCTGGATCAGAGATTCCCCTGCAGCCCCTGGTGCAGACCATGGTGAAGCAGCTGCCCCTCTGCAGTCCTGTGAGGTCCATGAGGCTGCAAGAGACCAACCTGCAGCCCATGGAGTGGGCCCACGCTGGGGCAGGTGTATGTGCCCAAAGGAGGCTGTGACCCTGGGGAAGCCTGCACTGGAGCAGGCTCCTGGCAGGACCTGTGCCCCCATAGAGAGAGGAGCCCACACTGGAGCAGGTTTCCTGGCAGGACTTGTTACCCTGTGAGGGACTCACACTGGAGCAGCCTTTTCCTGTAGGACTGCACCCCATGGAAGGGACCCATGCTGGGGTAGTACATGAAGGACTACCCCAAGTGGTAAGGACCCATATCAACCAATGAAGGCTGAGTCTTTCTTTCTGAAAGAGTAATGCAAATGTGTGACATCCCAAGGGCTTGCAAAGTTGTCGAAGGGTGTGATCTATATCAGTAAGACCAAGATGCTGAGCACTGCTGGAATCAAGTGAATATTTCAATCCCATATCAAAACATATCAAGAGCAGAACAGGCTTCGCAGTGCAGTTGCTGAGCAAAGAATCCAGCAACACAACAAAATGAAAAACACAAAGTGATGCTGTATTCAGATTATACAGTGAAATGAGATATAGACTGTGGCATTTCTGAGCTAGCAGATTATCATCTCTAATGTTCTGTCACAAGAAGCATGACAGAATCAAATTATTTTTGTATTGCTTGTAATTAAAAATCCATTACAATACAGTGAAACACCTTCAAGTTTAATAGTTCCTCAAAGTTTGGAAATGTATTGACCATGGGCTTTCTGCCTACTCAGGCTTCCCTCTACTTTGGCTGTTTATATACAATAACAAAGATAACACTTTTCAGTGCTAAGGAACTGATATCACCCTTTGGCATGTGTGGAGCTTTCAAACATTACTCTGGTAAAAATCAGAATTGTTCTAGCCCATGGTTGGGTTATGTTTCTGTCACTGTCAGCTGAGGGAACTTGATTATAAATGCATTTCAACAGTCCTATAAAAAAATTGAAAATTTTTCAGGTAGATGTGAGAGAAATTAGATTGAATGATGACTCCTTTTCCCACCAAACAAACCAGAAGAACAACTGAACAGTTAACCTTTTGTTAAAGGATCCCTGATTTATTTTCTTTGGATGTCTTGAAGAGAAACACACACACTTACATTATAAATTTCAAGTCTGAAGAAAAAGAGGGATTTCTACTATGTGATATGTGTAGGGTGTGTAAGACAGAAAAGAACAGTGGATTCTGCATGGCTCAGTGAGTAGTCTCCCAACTCTTATTTTCAGTATTGTATGACTCAGTAAATTCCTATTCTCTTAAATTCTACAGTTCCACAGCCTGGCTGAGATACATTTTTAACAAACTCAAAATGATAAGTTCAGCTGGGCAGAGACTATGAAAATTCAAGTGAATAACAAAAGTTCTTCTACAATCTCCTTTAGATCCATATGCTACAGTGAGTAATAGGCAGAATTTTAACACATGTAAAGGAACTAAAAGAACTGATTACTAGCATCAGCAAGCATTTCTACAGGATAATGATTCAGGTTTTGCAGCATTGTTTTATCTTTATTTCAATTAGCAGTATAAAAGTTATGATCCCAGCATTGAAATAGACTGATATAAACAAAACAGAAGACATTTTATAAATCTTCCTTTCTTGTCTATGCGTAAATGAGTTATGACCAGTTACATGCCTCAGCTACGTCTGCCAAGCTGGCTTCAGAAAAAGAAAAGAAGTACTCTGCAACTGTTCTTTTATAAAATGGGACAGGGCAAACAATTTAGAGTCACGGTTCCCAAAAGCTAAGATTAATTTTCTCTAATTACTATGCCTATTTCCTGTCAAACAGAATTTGCTTTACTCACACTAATGCAAATGTGTATGTGTCTGCAGTTTAAGAGTGGCATGCAGGATTGAACATGCATTTCTAGGCTCCTTATCTCAAAAAACAGAGCCAGTAGCACTGGAAAACCTTCGGACAAGAGTAGCAGAATGATTAAATGTGCAGAAGACCTTCCAGAAGCAGAATGACTAAATAAGGTACAAATCTTCACTCTGTGAAACAAGGACAGATGGAAGGCGTAATTCAGGTCTGTGCAATTATGGGTGTCAAGAAAAGGACAGACATGGATTAATTGTTCATTGGCTTTGCAGGTATGAGATCCAGAGGCAATCAAACAGGCAATAAGGGTCAGGTTCAAGAAAAAGAAAGAACTGATGAGACTTCAAGCAATTACTTGAGGAATTCATTGCTGGAAGATCATGAAGATGCTAAAATTTTGTGGGCTACATAGAAGATTGGATGACTTGATGAAACAGAAACCCAAAGAGGATTACAAAGCACAGAGAAAATGTATCTGGCAAAGACAAACTGTGCCAAGAACTACAGCAAGTGAAGGTGCTCTGTTACTGTACCCCTGTCTATAGATACACTTTTTTTGTCACTATTAAACACATGCTACCAGACTTCAAAAAATCTAGTTGCAGGCAGTAAGACTGTGACTGTATTAAAAACACTTGAAAAATTTCCAATAAAATCAACACAGCTTATTTTCTTCATTTAAGTTATTATCCACCAGATTATAATCCACTGCAGTTTACAAGTTCGTTGTGTTACTTCACACAAGTAATGAGATTTACATATCCGCTGCTCAGGAAATCAACACCTTTTTTCTAGAGGAAGTACCAACACAATTTTTACAGAAAAAGACACAAATTATCAAGATCACTTGACACTTCAAATGGTAGTCTTTCACTTTCAATTGATTTTATTTGGGGGAAAAAAAAAAAAAAGGATTGTTTTCATTGCCCAGCTTCATCTATCTGTTTCAGCACAGTATATTCATTTTCAGGGATCTGTTCCAACTCTTTCTTTGTTTGGAGTCTCTCCTACTTGACTGCCAAGACACCGTGTAGCTCTTGGTCTGTGTTGCTTCTTATTCAACAGCTAGAGAAAATTAAATATGCTTAAGAATCTTATACCACCCAAATACATGATTCATTTGATTCTCAAAAGCTGCCAGGACTGCTACAGTTCAGCAATTACATCCACATTACTACATAGCTGACTTTTGGTGTCACTCAGATAGTGTTATTTAAGGCTCCAGTGGTATTATCATATTTTGTTTTCTCTGTGCTTTCCCAGGAACTTTTAAGCACATTCTCATGTCCCCTTTGATTTCTTTCATGTGAAGTCTCCAAAATGGTATATGGTAAAATGTTCCATCCTCTGCTGCCAACACTCCAGTAAGCCACTTTGTCCCACCACTCACAGTGTCTCTCAATCTTGACTGTTGCTGAAATATCAAAGGCATTACAACTGCTCAGTTGTTTAATTAGTGTCACAGCTGAAGTCAGTGGCAAAGCAAACTTTGACTTAGCTAGGTAGGCTGGGGTTAAGGAAATGACAAATGAATTAATTACTATAGGATTTCTGTTTAAATTTGCCCAACACTATAGGTCAGAAAGCAACGAAGTATTAACGTGTGTTAGTACAAAAGTACTGCTACACTTCAGGCGCAGCTCAATAGCTCTACATATTGTATAGGCTAAAAACTACTGTTTCTCAAATGACTAGTACCTCTTCCACTCACTGGCTCTAGGAAATGACAGAGAAACTGATTTTTGTACCTTTTTGAATTACTGTGATATAGCTTTACTGTACTATTTAATCTGATATCTTCTACTTGCAGTGATCCCTTTCCCCTTCAGCAAACCAGGGTTTTATCTACTCCTAAAACATCTTGGCAATCTTTCCAGTATTTGTCTATTCCCCAGTGTGCTTCCTCCTAGTCTGTGTGTTTTACTTGAACAGTTTCTTAATCTTTTGGAATGAA
This sequence comes from Drymodes brunneopygia, assembly GCA_013400955.1. Lineage (NCBI taxonomy): Eukaryota > Metazoa > Chordata > Aves > Passeriformes > Petroicidae > Drymodes > Drymodes brunneopygia. Next base: position 584,536 of record VZTZ01021311.1, on the reverse strand, counting down.
ACAGCTGTTAAACCTTCTTTCAAACAGGTGTTAATGACTATTGCTTTCTGATCTCATCTCTAAACCAGTTTATACCTTTAATCCTGTAGAAACTTCTTTCCTTTTTTTAATTGATTTTTTTTTTTTAAATAAAACCTGAATTAGATATTTTGGACATGTCCTCTCCTTGGTTTTAACATTATAGGAAAATTGCAGTCATGTTTCTGACCACTATTGAAACCTCATAAGGCAGCAGAGAAAAATGGGGGAGATGAAGGTTTCAGCTGTTACACTTTTTGAAACTTCAGCCCTCTGATTAGGAACAGATCCATCATCAGCTGTCCAGCGGTAACAGGGTATGAAGACTTAGGATCTTTCACTCAATGAAGGACTTTCAGAGGTTGTTACAGCCTCTTGTTTACTTGAATAAAGTTATTTACTTTAAGAGGACTACTCAATTTCTCTGTATTGGCATTCAAGGTTTAGACATCTGGAGAAGCAACCCCAATACCTTCAGGTTTGTCTATCATCCAGCACTAGGACAGACCTTGTATAGTTTGGGGGTTTTTTTATGATACAGAAAATAGTTATGATTATTAAAAATGGAATATATGGTTAAAAAACAACAAGGAGATAACAACCAGGCTATTAAAGGAAAGAACTGTGAAAATATGTTTGTGAAAATCTAACACCCCATCAATGAAGAAATGAGCTGCCTTATGGACCTCAGCAAACACAATTCTGGACTTTATCTGTTCTTCAGAACAGCTGCTACTGTCTTCACTTAAGTTGGCAAATATATTTTGTGTGCAGCTTTTGGCCATCTTCATTTCTGACCTGGCAACACCAATCACATCCTTGCATTTCATTAATTTTGTCTTGGTAGCACTTAGCACTTATCCTTGTTTGATTAGGGAATTTACCACTGCATAAGTTACAGGCTAGCACTGAAAGGAACTGGATGAATTATCTGAGATGATAGATCCTAATAATCAATGACTTAGAAGAAATTTCACTTTTTTGTGTGACAATTCTGAAAACTTTAAAATATTCTTTTAAACGTAGGAGATCAAGAACTGAAAAGTAAATTCTATAGACCAGTTTGTGACTAACTCAAACATGGTTATCTAGAGAAGCTGAACAGATTGGCTGGCTTTGATGCCTCCAGTTCTTTTACACTCAGCCACCCTGTGCAGCTTTTTCATAGGTCCAGGCAAAAAAATGGGGGCAATTTACTCTATGTTTTGTAGACAGGAGAGTGCAGAGATGACCAAGGGATTTAAGACAAAAAGATGGAATCTTGGTTACGTGTTTCCTGTTTTACCAACAAAGGAGATTTATCAGGGATTTCAAGTTACTATTTTTCTGAACCAATCAACAAGGACCATATCCAGGTGTACGTCCCAGTTCAGGGCAACTGAAACTGTCAGGCCAGAATGGCATTTTCTACATTGGCTTAGATGATATACACAGCTTACTCTGAAACCCCCTTTCTCACTGTGACAGTATCCTCTTCCTCTATTTTCACAGCAGTTCTTACACTCAGGTGCAGGAGATCACAAAACACAATCAGCTCCCAGGCTTCGGCCGCTGCAATGACTCCTTGTGAAACACCCAGCAGGATCCTGAGGGATCATATCACAGAATCATAGAAAGATTTGGGTTGGAAGGGACATCAAAGATTATCTAGTTCCAACCCCCCTGCCATGGACAGAGGATGACACTCACTAGATCAGGTTGTTCAAAGCCCCATCCAACATGAATACTTCCAGGGATGGGGCATACACAGCTTCTCTGGGCTACACTTTCATTTTATGTTATGTACACTTTGGTCTTTACACTCAAAAGTAGGTTTCTGAGGAGGTTTCGAAACTGTGTAGCACAAGAGTATTCTGCCTCCTTTCAGATGCTCTCCCTGACAGCCACCATGTGCACTTCACCTAAAGATGAGTTAAAAAAGTTATTGTTAGACTTACATGAATCTGATTAATAGACTGCTGTGCTTTTAATTGCATGAATTATGACTTCTACATAAAAGTCTACAAAAAAATCCTTCTGGATAATAAACAAAGTGAAACATAATAGATTAGTCCTAGTCAAGCTGCATTTGCTACTAGACTTGAGAAAAAATTCCTTTATAGGAGCTGTTTCTGAGTTTGCACAGTGTCAGGGCTGTCAGCTCCATGGACAGAAGTTGCTGGCCTATAAGAAGCCTCCACCTCCTGGGAGTCTCTAAATTCATAAGGAAAGTAACTGCCTCTAAATTTTCCATGTCCTGGTAGGTGGCCATTAAGTTAAGTTCACAGCTCTTCTCTGTTTGGGGTGGCAAAGAAGCCATACTTGGCCAAGAGCTGGACTCAGTCACTTAGTTTTTACATCTTATAAACAAGTGCAGAGAGACAAATACTCCCAGCCAATGAGATATTGATATAACTCTTTCTGTGCTCACACAAGATAGACACTTCAATAGGCTGTATTCCTGAACTCTGGGCAGCTTTTCTCTTTCACTCACCAGAGCAAACATTAACTTTCCACTGGTGTCACTTACACAGTGCACATAAATATTTCTCTCCACATCTAAATATACGTGTGTTCTTCTCTTATGTGTCTGTATAAAGCTCTTTATGTATATACATACAAAACTGTAGGGATCTATAAATATGAATATTGTGGCACAGAATACAATTGGGGCACCCATCAATCTGGAGATCATTCCATCATAACCCAATGCCTGGTTTCACAGTTGACTTAAGCAGATAAAATACTACCATGTTACCTTATGTTCAGTGAAGTTTATGGGATTTACTGGAAGTATTAGTAACAGCTGGAACATACTGAATATGTAATAGTACACTAGAGTTCTGCTTGTAGTAGAGACTTTCAAGACTGATTTTTTTTTCATTTGGTGTGCTATAACCTTGAAGTGGAAATCAGTTTTTTGGCAATTCTATAAAATCCTGTTCTGAATGGTTCCTGAATGTTTGACAAAAGATTAAAAAAGAAGTTTGGTTTAAAAACTGTATGTGTCATTCCCTACTTGGTTTTCATTCTTAAGGTCAATTTCCCAGCAATGGAAAGATGCAAGAATTCTTTTAATCAGATGCAGTGAGATTTTAGACCTTGTGAACTATAGCAGTGTATTTAAAACAAAGATTCACTGCTTCCTTCCATGAAGATTCCATATAAATGAGTCTGTAAACTGCGACAGAAAAATGTATTTAGACAGAGAATGGAGAAAATTTTATATTACACCGTACAGATGCTGCCTGTAACCACGGCAATGACTGCAAACAAATGAATGTTTCAGGACTACGTATATTTTCTAAAACACTCAACAGCAAAAAGATTTTGGGTTAGATTTGCCACAACTTGTAATTCTATTGACTGCATCAAAGTGGAAAAGTAAACACAATATTTTTTTTATAAACTGCTAAATTATTGAGAAGAAACAAGAAGCTGCCAGAGCTCTGTAATTCCCTTGAAACTAAGGGGACAAATTTTCTGAAGTTACATCATCTATACATATGTATGATTGATGAGAAGGAACAATTGTTTTATTTAGCATTTTGTAAAATTTCACATAAGGGTGGTGTAATTTCAAATTACTTTGACCATTATCATCATTTTAAATTCAATTGTGATATGAATAATTCCCTATGACCAAAGAGAACACATGGTTGCAATGTACGACAAATAAATACACAAATAAATGAAAAAGCAAAAAGCTTTTGGGATTTTAGGAACCTTTATGATATGCAAAAGCCGCTGAAAGAGTTTTTGAACATGGCATCTTTGGCTACAAAGTGGGCTTCTTAAATGACAGCTACTTATATAACAAAAGCATGTCATAAAAGGAGTTTTCTCAGGGAGCTATGGTAAAGGAATGGGAGAAATTTTGAACAGTGAGTTGAATATCTGAACCAAAGTCATACTTCCAAGGGAGAATGCAAAAATGAATAACACAAATATCTTTAATGTATTTCTAAAACTGAGAAATTGCTAAAGAGATGTCTGTTTGTTCATTATTGATATTTTTCTTTGTTATCATATATAAAATGTCCACCTGAACATTCAAATTATACTCCTTAAACCTGGATTAAGGAAAATATACTGAGAAGAGGAATGAAGCTAATGCTAAACAGGAGGCACCTTCTGAAGCTGCTTTCAGTAGAACACCAAAACTTCTTTATGTTTGACTACTTTCTTGAAATAAGGTTAAATTAGAAGGAAGGATCTTAATTTTTAAAATTAATTCCATCATGTACTGGTCATAAATCTTTGCTATCATGAGCGGTGGATTGGTTTAGGTAATTTTTATTGTAGGCAATGTTCTTCAGAGATGGCTTTAAGTAAAGAGTGTTAAAATAACATTAAGTAGGCAAGAAAACACTAATGGAGTAAGATGACTGAAGTGTCACATTGCCCCAGTACATGTCAACCAATTCATTAAGCTTCTAAAGGGAAATCAAGCCCTTAAAGATGTCTTTTATGTAACTGTCACTGTGAGTATCATGGGGAAGAAGAGCATGAGCTGACCTACTTGAGTGTGCTAACGTCTCTCCAGAGTCATGATCTTCATTGTCCTCTATTTCCTCGATTGTTCTGAAATGACAACACTTAGTATTTTTTCCACTTTTGTTTTGAAATGTCAGGTTATTTCTATCCTCAAGGTCCCTCTCATGCCCTTGCTATCTTGCCCAAACTCAGAAAACCCTGGTTTTAAGAGAAGCCTGGTTGTAGATTATCACGAGAAGAATCATTAATCAGCAATGATTCTTTCTGAAAATAAGGACTCAGACACGTGGGTTTTGGGTAGTGCAAGATACCATGTCCTAAATTACTTGTTTCTTGGGTGTTAGTAGCAACACCCTGAAGAACTTCAAAGGCTTTGAGGACTAACCAGATGATGAGTTCCTTGAACACATCACACAGACCTACAGACCCACACAGGTAGTACTGGCCCAAACCCCTCCTCAGGGATAGCTGATTGTTTCTTTCCCATAGAACCTGGTGCCACTAAAGCCAAATGAAATCCTCTTCAGTCTCAACAAGAGCTCACCTACAACTTCTGGACTTAATGTACTGAGTAAGTGAGTGGGAAATCCAAAGTTAACAAGGGACATGGGTGAATGCACAGGAGCACATCTGTTAAGGAGACACTGGTAAACCCTTCACTAAGGGTGCTAAGCAAGGAAAAACCCTGCTATGAGAGTAATGTTTCTTTAACAAAAGAAAGTGACAGAACAGATTGAAGACATAAATCCAGATCCTATGCACTGGAGAATCTTTTTAATTATAAAAATCTGTAAAGCTAAATCCTGTCTGCACTTAATCCAAAGGAATTCTTCAGATGGAAAAAAAGTCCCCACTTGGGTTAAAGACAGCAGAAGCAATAGCAAAAGCAGGGTGGTTTCTAGGAAGTGAGTGCACAGGAAGTACAGTAGGGATGAATGAGAAATCCTTCTTTGATCCTAACCTGTCCTTAAAAAATCCAGCTTGTGCAGTCAAGCTATTTCAGTCAGTCAGTGCAGGTCTGAGGATGGAGTAGCGCCCAAGAACTGAAATGCAACACAGCTCACTGAGCATCCCTGCTTTCGTCATCTGTGGGCAGAATCACACTGAAAAGAAGGGACTTTCAAATCCCTGCTCAGTCTGCTTGATTTAAGTACTGTGAAAAAAGCAAATTTTAAATTACAACCAAAAAAAAAAAAAAAAGAAAAAAAAAATTATGTGGAAGTTTAGTTCTACATGAAGACACAGCAGCAAAATAAATGTTATCATCTCAAATCAAATCACTATTTGGTACAACTGGCCCCAGTGCATAAACAAATACGCTCAAAATTAATATCACTAAGTTACACAATCATGAATAAAATATTTTTATGTAAGTGGACAGACCAAAATATTATTTTGCAATTGCTCTGTATGAAGCATAATGCCTTTTATGAGAAAATGCAAGAGTCGTTACAGACTAGGAGTTAGTGCAAATACCTGCCTATGTCATCAAGTTGAAATATGTGATCTCTGTGCCATAGGTACCAGGTTCCTGAACAGTTTAAAAAAATTAGTATAGCACATTCTTCATATTAGACTTAGGAAACCTTATTAATCATTATGTGACACAGTAAAGTACTTCAATTTAAAACATGCGAAAAATAAAGGCAAGACACACACTCGCTAAACCAGGAATCCAAAACACTGACATCCTAGGCTGGTTTGTAATCCCAATTTTCCTTCATTATAAATGGGAAGAAATGGACTCCCTGCAGAGAGCAATTAATTTCCTTCAAGATATGTTATATGAATCACCTTACAAAGTTACCAAGTTCTTTTGAAAGGCTATACAGATTCAGAGGTCTGATGTTACAGTGTCTAGATGAATTCAAAGACAAACAGTTAGCTACTGCCTTTGGAATGACAGTTTTGTAGCTAAGAGGCTTAAAGCAAATTAGACAACTGTTCTGTAGGCAACTTGGATTTGGTTTTATTCATGGCCAAAATTCCTGCCGGGGAGTGTCTGCTAGCGCATGAAACCCACTGTGGGGAAAGCACATGTGGTGTTGCAGGTATAAATGTACTACAGAACACACCAAAGTTCAAAAACAAACTCACTATGCCGGCATAAACAAATCCAAGGGATTGACTGCAGGCTCCTATAACTTTAGATCATCAGAAATGAATGGCCAGTACCTCTCCCAGCCTAAAAAAAATACCTAGTTGTCAGTATAAGCAAAACACAAATGTCATAGTTTAGCTATTTTTCAGTGAAAGGCAGGATCCATTCAGCAGTGCTGAAGTGCAGCAGGATTGCTTTTGAAGTGATTAATAATAACGAGCATTTCCACATGATCAGTTAAAGCTATTTCATCACCGAGAGAGAATTTCTGTTTTCAGTGGACTAAGGTACACTGTGGCAATGCTGAGAACGTTTGAAGAGAGAATCTGTGCTTGCTTTTCCTTGCTCCAAAGACACAATGTGTTCTCTATGGAAAAGAGACCCCCTGCACTTGGAGGAGGCAGGATATGAGCACCCAGAACAGCGTGTTCTTCTTTTGCAGGAGTCAGCTGACACTCCCATTTCCCTTGGCATAACTATAAGCTGTATTTCAGATACCCAATTCATTCACAAACTCCTAAAAATTTTGAGAGCAGGCAACAAGGCATTTAAATTATGTTGCAAACATCTGTAATTGTTATGATGTCTCCATCAATACCAGGAAAAGTCAACAGGACCTTGAGACACCTTAGAAGAAAATCAGTGTCTATTTATTGTCTCCTCTGAATTTTTTTGTTCTTTCTTTGGGTTTTTGGTTTTTTTGACACCACTGGGGTAAGGTTCATCTTGCCTTACTTCATCTGTGTGAAATCAAACAACAATCAGCAATAATAAATACCTGATTCTTTCCATTCTATGACAGGTATAAACTGGATGGATCAGTTTGTTCACAGGAGGTTTCTGTCTCTCTCCAGTGACTATACAAAGAATTGAGGTGGCTGGTGTTTACAACTACAATCAAATTTGTAGGACCTAGGTGAAAAAACCACAGGCCTTCACTGCAAGAATTCATTTTTGGAGCTTTTCAAAATCTGCCATTATTTTTTTTTAATTGGAATTACTATATAGAAATGTACTAGGGGTAATCTTAAATCAGACACAAGAAGACCCTTCATCTTCTGCTATAATCCTGTTGTTCATTCCTTTACTCAAAATAAGTAAATTGTTATGGTTTACTTTATATAAAGGAAATGACAGTAGAAAATCAATGCACAGAATACAATATTTATTGGCAAAGATAAAATTAATTTAAAGTACATAAAATTTTGGAAGAAAAAATATAGAAGAAAATATCATTTTCACTGGATGTAAATTTGGTGGTTTATCTTCTTAGTCCAGTACTCTCTGGCCTGACAGTAAACTGCTAATCTGTTAAAAACATCTGTATGCTAGGTAATAGTACAGAATCCATCTTCAAATCTTTTATATTCTTCCCCTGATTTAGGGCACTACAGAAAGATCACTGGTAAAAGTTTATCCATTAATTTAACAAACACAGGACAGCATTGATTCTACTAGAACTGCTAACCTAGTACCCTGATGTGAGTGGGTACTTCAATTAAATGATGGTTAGAAGGAGAAATTTGAATTCTCAGTGAATCTCACAGAGAGTCTGCTGCAGGAAGGTCCTTACTCACAGAATGCCTACATCTCTCTAGGAGATGTGAGATGTAAGGAGTAGTGAGGCTCTCAGGCTAGGCCAACTTTGGGATGGATACAGAGCTGTAATAATGCTCCTCTCATGCTTTATGACCTGGGTTAATGTTCATCTCCACTACTCAGCTATCACTGAGAAAATTGCTGGGTTCTTCAGGAGCAGCTGTCTCTCTCTGACAGACATGAGAACCAGACACCTGAGCTGGAAAAGTGACAAAAATTTAAGTAGTTATTGGTAGTTTGCATAAGAATATGTTTTGAAGAATTCTGTGAAAGAAAACTGGATTGCAGAGATGGCAGCTGGCAAACTCCCAGAAGTTCTGAGTTCATGCTGTTTACAGATTTTTTTAAAGTTAGCACAGCAGCTTGCAGCATGTGCATGTATGTTTTTGTTTGGTTTTTTAAATGTACATTTTAGGCTGATTATAGCAACTATTTTTCCTGTATCTACTGACCTATGTGCTTATTCAACCTTTATAATGTACTACCAGAGCCTGCTCTGCACAGCTGGGATTCAGCTAATCTACCTTAAGAAGGAAGATTCCTTGCCTTGGCTTTTGCTGCATGGTTAACAAAGAGAGACAGTCACCTGTGGAGGATGCTTGTTCTGTTATAAAGGAGATGACAACATACAGAGGATGGTTTACTCTCTGCTTCAGCCCTTCTCTTTCCAGGAAAGGAAGAGAAGCACTCCAGGTTCACCTTGATAGTTGGCAAACAGGTATTTCATGTCAGTTCAGAGTTATCAAATGTAGCCCCAAAAGGTTAGCCTGCATGCTACAAGATCTACAGGAGGCTGGAGTCCTGGCTAGAGGCCAGCTCTAAATCACCTGATCCACACTTTGCCTGACTAGCTGGCACATGGACATGAGGAGCCCAGGACCTCTTTTGCCAGTAGGATTTTAGGTATGATTGCAGGTAGCATAAGCTTCCTGATTCTCTGAGCCAAGGAAGGATGTACTTGTGGTCCTTAACACTGGTATCAGAATCACTCTAAAAAAACAAAAACAAAAACAAACAAAAAGATCTGGTTTATCCTGGAAAAGCAGCATGTGCTGAGCTAGGGCTGGAAGAGCTTAAGGGCACCACCACATGGCTTGCCTGCTCAGTGGCTGTCCATGCACCAGTGGTGGGATGGAGGCATTCGCCTCCTGGGAAAAGGCTGCTTGATCCTCAGAAGTTTTCAATTATATGTGGAAAGCATCTACAGAAGAATCCTGTAACTCCTTTCTCCAAAAAGCCCAGTGAAAAATCTTTCTCCATTTACTCTTCCCCTTTCTACCCACTGCATAATAAACCAGATAATATGACTGTAGCATTCAAATGGTTCATCTGACATGCACAAGTATGTCAGAAGCTTTTGAGATAAATGTATTGAGCACAGACTCAGTGACCAAGAAATTGCAGAAACTGTCAGAGACTTCAGAGATTAGGTTTGACTGGTTCATAATCTTAGACAAACATACAATTCACTCAAATTTAAGGAAGTTTTCCTGTCCCACTTCAGCCTACATTTGTTGAAAAATAGCTTAGCTGTAAAAA
>VZTZ01021311.1:536709-574755 GCA_013400955.1 Drymodes brunneopygia | reverse complement strand
TATTTTTATATCCAAGGGTCTTTTCAGTTTTTGTCTCACACCAGTCAATATCTAAACTAGAAATGTGTTTGTAAAAGAGTGGAAGAAGTAATTTGAGAATTTAAACCAAAACAGAAGTTTGAAGGGAGAACAAAAACCTCAAAAATGAAACCAAAACAACCCACAACTCCAAGAAGAACACAATATAATAGTGAAGTCATTTATTTGTTCCTTTAGTCTTTGTGGCACACTAAAAACCTTTTAATTCCTTTGAAAACTTCACCGTGCAAAGAAATTGTCTTATTTTCAGTTGTTCCTCTTTTGACAGTCTCAAATTCTATTTGACTGAAAGGTAATGCCCCTTTGAAGGACTTCTGCATGCATATCTATTACAGAAAGATTTAATTTTCTCAGCCTTCTCCTGTATTCACTGCAAAAAACTATATTAAATAATTTGTATTTAGTCAGGAAATTCTTTTCCCCAGCAACAAATCACAGTGGACATGAGGATTCTGGCACCATTGTTGCTGGTGCTGCACTAACACCATGCTATACTACTTAAAATAGTGTCAGTGTAATAAAACAAGGGCAAGTTTGGCTCATCTTTCTCAACTATTCAGGACTTCTAAAACAGATGTTTCCAGAATTTTGTTTTGTCACAAAACATAGTGATAGAAAATTGATTTACACACAAAGTTTTACCTTCAACCTTCTTTCAGTAATTAAGAAGATTGCATTTGAGAAAGTAACAAGAATATAACCCAACTTAACTGAATAGAAAAAGTAATGATAAATCTGACACTCATAAAGCCATTAAGTGTCTGAATAGAACAATGCTTCATCTATTTTTATCTGCTTTTTCTTTAAACAGGTTATAACAGAGTCTTTTCTTCCTGCTTCTGTTCTGCTTTTCCGTAAGATAAGCTATGGTTACTTAGTCATCATTTTCAAAATTAATTCAGTCCCTTTTAACACTGACTGCCAACACCACCAGAGGCAAGCAGAGACGCCACACAGGATTTTCCCTGTTGATTTTGCCACCCCACTCTGAATCAAATCGCAGAAAAAGTTGACAGATTAAACACTGTACTGGTATGGAGACAGGTCTCAGGTCTTGGGAGGAGCAGTCATGCACATTTTTCCTTGTCATTTAAGTCAGGTAATAAACACACACACACACGCACACTCAAAGGTGAAAGCTAATCCCTTAACAGTTTTCTCTAAGTGTGTCCTTCAATATATACTTGGTGGCCTCTCCACACTGAAGAAATGCAAGCCCACTGTCACCAAGAGTGGAGCTACATTGCTCAGGACCCAAAACTTTCAGTAAATAAGCAAAGACATCTCAAAAAGATAATCAAAATCATACCAGATCTGTAGTGACCTCAATTTCACTTAAATTTCAGCTAGCAGTATTTGGCTCTAAATAGCAAGAGATAAGAAATGGAATTTTTTTCTGGAGCTATTTTAAGGGCAATGACTACTATACATAGAATCAGAGTAAGTGGCTGAAGTTAAATTTAAAAGACAGACATATTTTTGTTTTCCTGTTTCCAAATAAAGTCTCATCTGTTCCTAAGTCCGACTAACAGAAGAAAAAAGAGAAAAAACATAGTAAAGAACACCATCCTTCTGCAAACAAAACTAAGGCCTTTCAGTGTATCAGGCAACACCAAGGGAAAACGGTGTTTGGTTTCAGCTATTTTGATATTGAAGGACAAAGTTTATTTCTGAGTGTTGCCTAAAAAATGGATGTCAATTCGGGTCTTCCAGGATTTCTGGTATTCTGAAACAGGTCTAAATCACTCCCACTGGTGTATACAAAACTATTGCTTAAGTGAATGAGGGTAATTTATGGACAATTCAGTATGCTTGCACAGAAAACCTTGCTAAGCTATCCAGGTGTGGGCTTTGGAGCAAGTAACATAAACACTGAACTGTTCCACGTCACTGCAATACATTTAAATTTGGAATTTCAAGCGAACTGGACTTAAAGGTTCTGTAAAGTTGATATTTATAGTGTGCAGAAATTAAACTATTTTCCACTCTGTCTATTCTTCATTCCATAGAAAATCTCTATGTGCACTGTTTCTTAGAAATATTTATTTCTCAGATGAAACAAACATGCACTCTCTGTTACCTATTTTGTTGTTGTTGTTGCTGTTTGTGGAGTACCCATTCTCTGTAAAAACACATCCTAGAAGGTGTTTTTATTTACTTCCACCTGAAAGGTGTTTAATGTTGGAAGAGCCATCTCACAAGCCATGCGTAGAGAAATCTAAAATTCGGTTGCCATGCTAACAGGAAGTCACTCAACTAAGTCCAGTAAAACAAAAGTGCATAAATGACGTTTTCTGGTAAAAACAGGGAAATATTAGATTAACAAGTCTGTAGGTAGGTTTTGACAGCTGTAGCCACAACTACAGCTGTGTCCCTCAGAAGAGTGCTGAATTTCTGTCGGCATTTAAACATCCAGAGCGTCAGCGGCATTTAAACATCCAGGACCACAGCTTCTCTCCCATCACCTCAGGCGTCAGGGCCTCGCCCGTGTAAACCCCACGCGGGAATGAACCCACCAGCCCCTCCCTATGCTCCAGGAGCCGTCCCACGGCTCACATCACCCTGCCCTGCTCCTGCCACCCGCATCCCGCCGTCCCCCAGGTCCCTCCTGGGGGCTTCCAGACAAGACCCCCCGCCTTCCCTGGAGGGTCCCTGTGGACAGCGCGAGCGGGGAGCGAGGTCCGCCCAGGGAGACACGCCTGCGGGGACACCGCAGCTGCGGCCGTCATTACCGTGGGGAGCAGGGCCGGCCCGCGGCGCGGCTCCTGCATCCACCCGTGTGCGTGACGTGGACTCCCGCTCCGGCGCTGCCGGGGCCGCGGTGCTCCCAGCGCCGGCAGCAGCCGCGGGGGCGAAGGCGGGCCGGCGGGACTCCCACTTGCGCGGGTGGCAGATGCGGAGCCTCCTCCTGCCCCGCGGAGCGGCCCCCGCCCGCTCCCTCCGGCCCCCTGGGCGCTCCGCTGTGCTGCAGGTGTCACCCAGCGACCGAAGGATGCCGCTTCCCACGGCAGCGGCTGCCAGGGAAAATACGTTTATTATATACAAGAGGAAGGAAGAGATCCTAATACTCCTCTGGACTATCACCAAGGGCCAAGGGCGGACACGATGTCGCTATATGCTGCTTGCGTCGGCGCAAAAAGTTACCTCAGACAGTCCTGGGACTTCTTTTTTCCTTTTTTTTTTTTTCCCCCGAGGGTCAAAATGGTAATCAAAGGCTCAGAAAGAGAACAGATCAAAGTTGATGAGAACTTACTTGGTTTAGGTGCTTGCGTTGACAGCCGGCATCTTCCGACAGCAGTTTTATACAGGTCACATTTTCCCATGGAAGTTGTACCCTTTTCAATCCCGTTTGTGAATTAAATCCCTTTAGAAGGTGTTTGTTTTATTTCACTGGCTGCCGTTCATCTCAGGCACTATCCACATTTTTTACTTTATTTTCTCCATGTTTGCCACACACACAGGAACTCTCGGACGCACGCCCACGAGTCAGCGGGTGCCCATCACCTCCGGCCGGGGGGACCGCGCCTACCGCCGGGCTCCGCTGCAACAGATGAGAGGCAGGTTCTTCCCCGGTTTTTCAGTGCGGCGTCTCCCTGTTCCTTCGAGAAACCTCATGCCGGCTGCAAAAAGTAAGGCTCCTCCCGACGCGGCGCTCTCCTCCGGAGCGCGGACTGCGCGGCGCGGGGAGGGAGGGAGGAGAGACACCCCAATACGGGCAGAAGGAGCGCGGAGGGGCGCACGCCGGGCTGCTCCGTGCTCGCCGCTGCGCTCTCTCCCGGGCCGGCCGCNCCTGCCGAGCGCTGGAGCGGGGCCCGTGGGCGAGCCGAGAACGCGCACCGTTCGGGACCGCTCGGAGGCAGACGCACCGAGAAGCAGCCTCGACTCCGCGGAAAGTTCGCTGTTCCATCGCTCCGCATCTGGGAAAGCCCTGACCCGCTCCATGCAGCCGCGGCGGGGCTCTGTGAGTCCGCCTCCGCGGGGACCTCTCCCGGCGCGCTTCGAACCCGCAGCCGAGGTTCGCTCCAGATACCTCGCCCGACGCTCCTTCCCGAGGCGCAGCAAAGGCTCTGCCCTGGGTGCGCCACTCCGCACAGCCTCCGGCCGGCTGGTCCCTGCCCCTGCGCCGCCCCAGCCTCGCCCGGTGCCCCTGGGTCTGCCCGGCCTGGACGTTAACGGGACTGAGCCGCAGCCAAGATGAGTAACAGAGGAGCAGTGGGAATGAGGCTGCTAGACACCTCACTTTACTTTTCCTTTCCCTAAAAAATTATGACAGAACTTAACTACACGAGCTTAGAAATAGGAGGGAAAAGATGCAACGTGCAGAGACAGAGATAAATAACAGTACATTCAGGTCTTTGCTGAGTTTTGGTTGGTTGGGGGATAATACTACTAATAATAATAATGACAAAGCAGCAACAACACTAATAATAACAGTAATGATTTGAGGTGTGTTTGGACTCAGCCCCGCCCTGGGGTCTGGACACGACGCTCACAGTGGGCCACCCGCCCCCATGTGCAGAGCGTGCCGTGCCCGGGTGAGCATCCCTCAACTCCGGCCCACTCTTGCCATGCTTCGCCTCCCCTCCCCTCCCCCCCGGGAGGCTGCTCCCCGCCTGGCACCACCATGCTTTCGCACTTTGCCCGTCTCTGGATGAATAGCTTCCACCTGGGGGCTTCGAGGTAGAAGGGAGATGAAATAAGCCCAGGGCAGCACCGGGAGGGGCCGAGTCTCAGCGGGGCGTGCAGTGTCGCACCGGCAGCCCAGCCGCCAGCAGCCCCTTTGCTTCCTGCACGGCCGGGGCGGGAGTGTCCCTCGAGCTGGGTTTCACCTGCCTCCCTGGAGCACATCGAGGAGTGAAGTGCTTGCCAAAGCAGGCGAGCCTGAAAATGTCACTACAGCAAATGTGAAGGAGCCGCCAGCCACAGAACACTCGAAGGCGACTGTGAGAACAGCCACCAGACCACCAGACCTCCACAGGCAGCAGAGGTGATGCAATTAATCTGCATTAAATTGTGCAGTGAAAATGCTAGATGGATTCTGCTCTGGGACTTCCATGGTTGCAGCATCAGGTCTCTGCATCAGACTGCTGCGTGAACCACTGGCATTTATATTTTAGACGTGCCCCAGCTTGTGCACTGAGCTTTCATAAGAAACATTCTGCCCTTGGGGACCTGCTCAGAAAGCTACTTCGTCCCACTGAGCAGTGTGCACAACAGGCAGACTGTAACAGGTCTCTGTGTGTCTCCTCCTAAGAGATGTCAATGGAACACGTGAGATCAATTCGTGTCAGTTCAAATACAAATCTAATACCAAAAGCAGCTGCTTGGAAAGCTGAGCCAGTCATTCTAGTAAGCACACAGACCTGTATGCAAATGCTTGTGTGTACACACATAGACCCATACATGCACACCCACACAAAGGCAAGGAGAGAGAGCGGAGTAAGTAGAGGCACACTAGAGGGCCGGAGAACCTGCTATGAAGGCTATGGCTGCTCCATCAGATGGCATTGGGACTGGCAGTGTGAGCACATCAAAGTATTTTTGGGGCATTTGTAGCTCTCATGAAGGCTACCAACAGCACTGATATTGCTCGGTGCTGCTGCAGATTGGAAGTGTAAGCACAGCTTACTTTCAGGGGCACTTCCCAGAACAGAGTGCTTTTTTCCCCCATATATTTCCTTATTAGATCATGAGAAGCCAACTTCTGTTTTGAGTGTAATATTTAATTTTTCACAGGCAAATACCTCTATAATTAACAGTATTTCCTACGCCTTTTTATGCATATTGTGACATTTCTACTCTGCAGGGGTGAACGCAACATGGCACTAGCAATGTGTTCTACGTTTTCTGGCATTTTACATGTGATAACCCATTAGCAGTCTCCCATGGGTCTTCCCAACACTTATAATTCCTTATTAAACTAATGCTCAGATAGAAATCTCTGTGGTATTACTTAGATGAGAATTAAGTAAACAGAATTTTACCTCTGGTTCAGGACAGTGGAGTCAGGATCCTTGCAACCTTTTGAGTGTATGCTACTATGTTTTATTCCTTACATGTAGCTAGCTGCCAAGCATTTCTCAGCAGGAAGCACTCTGACCAGGAGAGAGAAATAAACAGCAAAAATTAAATATTCTGTGAAACCCTTATCACGTATTGAGGTTTTAGGGGTGATAAACAGCATGACTAGGCCTTCCTTTGATCTGCTCATGGTGTCACACCAAATAAGTTCTCCTTCGGACCTTCTCCATTTCTATCTCCCATGTTACATCCTCCTCCTCAGAACATCCACTGACACATGCCCAGGTGATGACCATTTTCAATTCAGCCAAATCTTATATATCCAAAAAACCAAGCAGACTGGGATTTTCCCTTCTCTCTGCAGTTTGTGCAAATATCACCAGGATATATCTCTTGGTTTTATTGCATGAACAGAGAAAGACAAGATTAAAGACAGCTTGAAAAATAAGATAGAGTTGGAGCATTTAGGAAGTATTAAGTGATTTAATCTTCTAATATTAGTGGGTACAGGTAAGAACAACTGGAGCAGCTGTGATTCAGTATAACTTTACCCAAATCAAGTAAGCTGACTTTGCTCATTGTCTTTAAAGAAGACAGGAAAAAGCAGTGCAGAAATTTTAACCATATTTGCTCAGTCAGTACCAGGTAAAAGGTGCCATAATATTTTTAAATCTCAGCTCCTTTTCTTTATGTGTTAATTAAAGCTTTTCTTATTAGCATGGGCATTTAAGAGATTATGAAATTTTCTCCAAGATGGAGATTTATATGCATAGGAAAGAAACTTATATACTTAAAATAATGTTATTCAATTTATTAAAAACTATTTGTATTAGTTTTTATTAGTTTGGAATAATGGAGGAAAATTTTCTCAGACTTCTTATTATTCTCATTTAATTTTAAATATGCTTCTACCAATCTATTGCTCATTAGCAATGATGTAAAATCACACAGTACAATAGTGTCTTTTGTTGCAGTTTAGATTTTTTTCTATGTTTGTTTTGGAGACTACAGTTGTACACAGAATAAGGCTTAATTTTTTTTCTCTGTATTAATCTAATTCATAAAATCTGTAACAAGTTAATTTCATTAATTCTATTGTTACAGACCATGCAGTTCTCCCAGACAGAACTCTGCAAGTGACAAATGGTTCTTGCCAGCCCACACCAGGCATTCCACACTATTAAATCTTTCCTTCCACATAACTCAGTGTATTGCCATTTATGTACTTAAATACCATTAGACAAAACTCAGTTGAGTTTCTGAGACTTGAGAAAAAGAGATTCCTTTTACTGACTGATTGAAGAATGTAGATTCTGTGAAAGAAGGTGAGGAACCCCAGAAGAAATCTTTCATTTTCTATGAAACATTTATTGGCAAAGATACCAGTCTTGTGAATGTTTAGTGAGGCAAAAGGGTTGTGAGTGAAGAGAGAGACAGGAACATGCAAGGGAGAGGAGAAATAGAGGAAAATATTGATCCAGGGATGTGAATAAATAGTAACACTTTCTTTTAAACAAGCAAGTACTGATCTCAGCTGTAGGACTCTTTCACTCAGGTGGTTTTTCTATGCCAGAGTAGAATTTTGAACTATATTTCTTTTGTGTTTTGTCATTGGTTGTTTGGTTTTTTTCATGAAAAGGTAAAAATAAAAAAAAATAGAACAGGTCAAACACAAATGAACTATTAGAAAAAATTTACAATACTTTTATTTGGTATTTGCTCAACCTTGATCTCAGGTCATGACAGGTAGGTCCTTGTCTGACTTTTTCTCAAGACTTCCAAGTTATTCAGGTAAGAAGATATTTGGGGTTTGTATTTTAATTGAGGGAAGAAAGTTGCTTAGCTTTATTGACAGTTAAATTGCTATTTAATTTTATTATTGCAGTTTACATTAGAAGTATGCAGAATTCTATGTAGATTCCCATTTTATTACTACTTAAATCTCAAGAATTCATATTTTTGGTGGACAGCAAGCAATTAAACTTCTTTTATCTCTCTACATTTGTCAGTTTCACAGAATTCACATCTGTTATTTTACTGACATGCTATGAGCTCTTTCTCCTTTCTTCTCCTAACCAGAGTTTTTGAATGATTCAAGCTTGTTTTCCTTATATCAGAGAGTGGAACTTGGTACAGTAAGGTTCACTGCTTTCTTTGCAAATTTTTAATGTATAGTAGAACAGCGTTACTAAAGTTTTTGGTATTTTTCAAAGTCACTTAATTTTTGTCCTCCATGATTATTTTCATGCCTGTGCTTCCCAGAAAGTGCTTTCTTTCTATGAGAATACTCAGCTGTTACATTTTGAGGTTTTTCTGGCACAGGCTTTTGGTGTTGGTGTTTTAGGAAGGCGAGGTCTGATGAATCAAACCCTGTGCTGGAGCAGGATGTGGCTCCAGACTACAGACATCTAAATTTAGGTGTACACATTTGAACTCCTTGGTATCCCAAACACCCTGTAGAGGCAATGGAAATTTATTCAATACAGTGATGTGATCTTGGAGAAAAGTTTGGCTTTGAATGTGCATTTTGACTTCTGGGTGAGCTACATCCTGTCTAAGCATTCTACTGAAGGAGGCAAACCCCAAAGCAGAGGTGCCTTGGGCTGTTTGAGGTTCCTAGGACTATCCAAGATGCCTGCTGAAGGTGAACAGATGGTTTTTGACCTGCCTTGCCTTGCCAAGAAAATTGCCTTATAGGTGACCTGCATGTTTCTGTATGTTAGACCAAATATTCTGTGAAATTTTATAGGCTTTGGACACCTATGCACAGCCACGTGAATCCAGACTACATCCCTTTTGGCTCTAAATGGAGATCAAATCTCACGTGTAAACACCAGCATTATAGATACACAGAACCAGATGTTTGAATCTTCATCCTTAGAATAACACAGCAACAAGCCTTAAGACAGAAAAGTTTGTTGAAGAAGAGTAAAAATTAAACCCAAGGAATGTCCCTTTCTCATTTTTCTGTAAGAGCTGAAACCTTTACCCGTGTTTATAGGTGTGGTATCCTGGTAAAGAATCTGAAATCGTGGAAACAAGTGGCATATTTGAATCAAGAGATAAAAGAAGACAACAGGCAGGATTC
This sequence comes from Drymodes brunneopygia, assembly GCA_013400955.1. NCBI lineage: Eukaryota > Metazoa > Chordata > Aves > Passeriformes > Petroicidae > Drymodes > Drymodes brunneopygia. Next base: position 565,607 of record VZTZ01021311.1, on the reverse strand, counting down.
CAGGGAAACTAGCCAGGCATTTTAGTTATCTTTAAGTATGTGGAACAAACAGCAAGAACGAAACGTCTTGCTACACAAACAAAGCTATAACTTAGTCAGCAAGAGAGGGACTTCATAGGATAAATCAAAGGATTGGAGTGTTGATAGAGAACGGTACAGGCTGTTCAGGAAAGAAAGGCTGGGAAAAGGGGAAGGCAACATTGCATTACCAAGAATGTGTTTATGATTTGCTAAAAGAGAAGGCAGATACATCAAAAGTCTCTAAGGGAGCTAAAAACAAGGTTTCAAAAATTGGTCTGCCTTAAATCACTGTGGGAGAAGAGGTGATTGAACATCTTAAACACACACAGAAAGGAGACATTTGTTGGAGCTGTGGAGCTGTTGTTTTACATCCTTAAGTGGTAGAGTGTATAGCTAGATTTTATTCTCTCTTAATGGTGCGAAACAGCTGAGGAATTTAAAGATGGAGGCCTCCAAGATCTGGTAAAAGTGAGTTTGAAATAATGGGATTGAGAGCAGCAGAGAACAGCTCTTCAAAGAAGGAAGGTGGTGACACACTTAGATGACTGGTAGGAAAAGTCTGAAGATTTTAATGGAACATAAGCTGAGAGAGTCAGCCTTGAGAAGCTGTTACAAAAAAAAAAAAAAAGCAATACTGGCAAGAAAGCTAGTGGACATTCAGAATGTATTACCAGGAGTGTAAAATGTGAGAAGCTGTTATTTTGCTCTAGGTGAGCAGAAGTTTACATCAACTACCAGCCTCATGTTTGACAGTGGTGTAAAAAGAACCCCTTGCAGGGAGCCTAGTGATCAGTATCATGGATAATGAGGTAATGTGATCTTTCAGGAATATTTCAGCTGGGCTTGTTCTGCCTAAGAAAAGATACCTTTAAGTTATGTCATGTATTTTATAGTTGTGTAAAAGAGAGTACTAAAGAGACAGCCAACATTTCCATCAGAAGTAGAAGTAGTAATCAATTTTTAATCTTAGCAAGGAAGACCTAAACTATACATAAGTAGGATGTTCCTAACTATAAAAAGAGTTGAATACTTAGAGATTTTACATGAGAAAGTTGTGGAATCCATATCTTTGAAACATATGAACCTCTTTCTAAGAGTAGGGTTTTTTCCTATGTTAGGATTCTCTAAGTGTCTGTAATGAGACTTTTTTTCTCCAAAACTTAGTGTGCCCCTTTTTATCAATGATATTTTGGGAAACTGAGTTTTCATGCTGTTAAGAAAGACATGCAGCCAATCTGTTTGCACTCTCAGATGCCATTTGAACAGTGTGATTCAACTTTAGAAGCATATGTAGCTTAAGAGACCAAACACAGTTTCTGTCCTGGCCTTTACATCTGAAAAGGGTGAATTCTTCTTGGACAGAGTCCCATAAAAGCTGGGAGGGTACCAGTGCATTCAAGTGCAGGAATTTGGCTTTCATCCACTGTGGTTTAAAACAATGGACTTTAAATGAGGAATTCAACTGCCTGACCATAGACACTCTTAGATTCCTTGGGGTACCCCAGAGGTGCATGTAGGTGTAATCGCAGCCTAACAGCAAGTCCACAGCCACTCAAAGAGCAGGAGGGATATTCCACTGTCCAGGAGCTCCACAGAGCCTAAAATGGCACCAGGCAACTGACTCCTGTCCTCAAGGTGCTTTTTGGTAGTTTTATCACTTCCATATTTTTTTCAGCTAGTGTTGTGATAAAGCTTACATATTTTTTCCTTAACCTCTACTTGGAACTCTGTTTTAAATTCAAATCACAGACTAATTACTCAAGCTTTTGAAAAAAAAACATAATTAATCTTCTGTCTCCACCAGCCAAATACATCAGTAATGCTTTTAACATCTGAGAAAGGGAGAAGTTTTTTAAATTGTGTGGCTTTTACAGTATATTAGTGATCTGGCTCATAAAACAGCAGAATGACAACAGTTCAGCTTGGTGGTGGGTTGTGTTGGAAGTGTGTAGAACCTGAGAGCATATAAAATTCACTCAGACAGACTCTAGAACAAGTAGGGGATGGCAGATATTCAGGCTTGAGTCATCACTTCTCTTCCTGCCTAGTAAATACTTCTTTTGTGCTATCCCTGAGACTCAGTTTTCTTACTTTTGATATAGCAACCCTCTTTCTTTATCACTTCATTATGTGTGCTCAGGAAGAAATCATAAACACCTGTAAAACCATTAAAGACCCTGCAAGTAGGAACAACAGTTACCGTAAGAGATTTGTTTAGAAAAGATGCTGCACTGATTCTGCATTTTGGGTAAAAATAGTTAATCTCTTTTTTTAAAACATGTTTTCATTAATATAAAGTTCTGGAAGTGGCTTATTTCTGTATATAAAATATTGTTTGTAATAAGACTTGCTGTGCATATTGAAACTCACTAATAAGAATAATTATGTATACTTGTTATGGCATATTGATGACATTGAGAGAGGCAAAGGGTATCAAGAAGATATCAAACGATGTTTCAAGATTGAAGTTGCTTTCTTTTAACAGTTGAAAACAAATTTTTTTGCCATACCTTTTATGTTTTTATATAGCTAGGCAAAAATAAAGAGAATTGACTCATGTTTTTATTGTTATCATTTTAGAGTGCTCTGGTAGCTTTCTGATTTTTTTTTTCTTTTGTCTGTGTGACAGCACAGTATGAAATTGCCTTCCTGGATTTCAAAGTGCTTAATGCAATCTTTAGCTACATTTTTGTTATTACTTTCTCCAAGTGATGTTAACCTCTGACAGAAACTTACTTCACGTTTCATTATATGTAACAGAAATGCGAGATAATTTGTTGCATAGATTTCCAGAACGTTGCTTAATGATTAATTCTGAGAGAACAAGCTTCTGTTTATCCTAAAATAAATGGATACAGTCATATTCCCCAGTTATTCCAGCGTGTTTTGCCCATAGGAGTTGGCTGAAGTGGCAGAAGCTGGGCAGGACAGAGGGAAGAGCAGGCACACCGAGGATGCGACTCTTTCTGTACACTTCAGCCCTGAGGCGTGGAGTTTTGGGGCGCAGGTTTTCTGCGGTGTTTTCCAGCCAAGGAAAGGCCGCTGGATGGTGCTGTGGAGACAATTTGCAGTCCTGGCACAGACCTGCAAGGTGCGCAGCCTCACAGGCTTCTGCGTGAGGCACGGGAGAGGCTCACACAAAGAATTAAATTTACCCTTCCCTTTCTTTTATTTCTTTTCTCACACACTTTATAGAATTCCATGGTAAATTCTAAGTCGACGAATAAGTCTGCTGCAATCTTATTACAAAGCATGCATCCTATTTGTGTGTGTGTGCATGAACTTTTTATTGAAGGAAACTGGTCAAGACTATGTAGGTTCAGTATCTTTTTCTGGCTCTGCACTCATGATAATATAGCCACAAAAATGTTTGGTTTATTTGATGGAAGTTTAGTGCAGCATGGACACTTTATACAGGTATGTATTTGTGCAGAGAGCTTTAGGCTCTTATCACTTGATGGCTGACTCCATGGGAGGGAGGGAAAACACCTTTACTCTCAGGTCACTGCTGCTCTTGCTGTGGGCAGGGTGATTGATGTGCACAAAAAGAGTTTCCTTTCCATCAGTGCTGTGGTGCGACCACTATGGGGGATAAAGAAAGTGGAGATCTGTTACAGTCAGACCCCAAAGCCTCTGTACCTCAGGATAATTCAGCACTTGATGCTCAGATCCTGCTTCCTTGGGGGCCTTCTATGCAGGTCCTAAGAACTCCAGTGAGGTCCACATCAGCAGGTGTTAAACACTGCAGTACAAATGCCTGTCTGAGATACTTTCTTACATATTGCCACCCTGCAGTTGATGTAGACAAAATGCTTAGGCAAAATGTATTCACAGATGGGATGCATCTCACTGTAGGAATGCCATTTTCTCTTCAGTCACTATCAAGACTGAACAGGGCACTTTGCCTTCTGTGAACATCTGCAAAGAATCTCATCCTCATAGCCCACAGAGACACAACTGGCCATGGCCTTCAGGGAAAGGACATGTAAGCAATATTGCAATTTGGAAGAAGGAATTTACAAACATTAGGTCTGTAAGTGTATGAAACAAACTGAGTTATATCACCTCAGCTGCATCCTTGAATTCAAGTTTGCGCAATAAGCTGATTTCTTTCATTTTCTAAGTGTCACAATCACTATTGCTGAGATATCAGAGACAGAACTGAGAAAAATATTGAAATAGCTATTTAATTTCTTTGAAAGTGTTTGTCCAAGATAAGGTCTTTAATGTTTCTCTACAATAACTCCAGTTCATTCCAGATCACTCTTCAGTATTTAGATTTTGCAAATACTCTGTTACATTCTCTTAAATTCACTAAATCTCTGAAAATTTATGACTATAAATACAATAAGTGGAATGATCATGCAGATAAATGCACAACAGGAGAATACATTATTATCAGAAGAGAGATAATGAGGATATATTTCTAATAGTCATTCAGCTTTACTCATGATGTTTCTCTAGAGGAGAGTATATTTAGAACAGCTGGTCAGATAATATAGAGTTTAAAGACTATTAGCAATGCTACTGAAGTTTTGCATGTCATTGCCGTAAAAAATGGCAATAAATAAGTGCATTTAGTGATATTAGGATATTTAGTGCAATAGAATAATGTATGTTTGTGTTAAGAAGCACAACACCCTTGACAAAAGAGACTTATAAAATCTAACAGTGATTTTGCCTAGTAGGACTTAATGGAAAAGAACTTACAGACATAGGAGAATATGAATATGAAAATCCATGAAAAGCTTTATCACTAATTGCCTTCTGGAGTTTGGTTGACAACATATTCATTTTAAAATACAATCTAATGCTGGCATTTCTACTGAGATTATACCTTTTTCACCACTGCTACCCAATGACCTTGACTAAATACAAAATGTAGTATTTAATGAAATTACTAGAAATCTTTTTTCCCCCCACTCTCTTAGATAATTTCGTGGGTGGCAATAATTCTCTGTGTAATTGTATTATTTGTGCAAGTGACTGTCAAGATTTTCCAGAATTTTTAGGTTTATTATACATGTTAAAATTTATGAATAGTTTTTCAAAACTAACAAGATTGCTTGAAAAAGTCAGATTTTCTAATCACTGAGATCCTGTGACTGTTAGGTAGACTTCTGTAATAATTTTATGTCTATAGAGACCTTTCTCTCTGCTAAAATATTTGTATTTGTCATCATTTAATTTTAATGTTAAATCACGTTAAGGACTATTTCATCTGTCACTCCTCTGCTTTCTTACTTCACACATGAATAAAAAGCATTTTTCATGCTTTGTCTCCTAAACAATGGTTGCCAAACCAGTCAATATCAACAATCTAAAATGTTAAATTTGAAAGTAATTTGAAAAAATAAATATAATGGTGTTTTAACATCTTGTTTCTATCTGAAAAAACTGATGAGGTCTGATGACTAGTGCAATTAATATATTTAATTTAGAGAAAGTAAATCTTTAAAAAGTAGCCTTCTGCATGATTAGTCTTAATAAGTTACTGTTAGTGAAAGAAATAACCTGTGTAGAGTAAAAGGGAAGACATAACACCATGATCTTTAAATAAACAAATAGATTTAGTGAAGAATATATGGTTAGATTATATTTGGCTTTTGGAGAAATCCCACAGGAGGGGAATGATGTATAAATTCTCTTCATGGAGCACAGCTGTACATGTCCCACTTCTATTTCCCACTATCTCTACCCCATGAGAAGACAGCGCTGCTGCCAGATAGCACTGAATTTGATCTGTGGTATTAGACAGGAAACAAAGCCATGCTGCTGATGAGAATGTCCTTAATTGTTTTCCTGATGTGGCAGACATCACTGGCTTCATCACTGCTTTTCAGCCTTGGGCAAGGGCTGCTGCAGCCAGGAGGCTGCAACAGCCCTGAGCAGCACAGCGATGTTGGAGGAGCATCAGATTTGTTTCCTGCTTCATCAGCCAGGGTCTTAAGAAGAAAAACACAGCTACTGGAAAATTATGCCAATAGACTGTAAAAATGGCAGGATTAGTCTTGGACTCTGTGTTTGGACCTCTGAAAGTCCAGAAGCGCATGTCAGGGCTGGTTACTGCAGTGCTTCATTGGAGAGAAGAATTCTGGATCTGAGAGAATAACTGTGCTGGGAAACCTTTTGTACCCTAAAGCAGAACTGGCTACCACTGAACCATGCCTGTGCAGCTCTACATGATTTTTAAGTTGTAAGTATCAGAGTCATGCCACCTGTATCAGTTTAGTGCTCAGCTCTCGATGTTGGTAGAAAACTTCTCCTCAAGTCTAGACTAATTGGTCTTCTTGTAATCCCACAAACTATTGTATAAACTTAATTCACCTGTAAATAAAATGATTTTTTCAGGGGAGTCATGACCCAAAGGAGAAAGGAAGGAGAGCTCATGTGGGTGACAAAAACCTGAGGGGAGGTTAGGAGTGAGAGTAGGGGAGGGCTAAAAGGGACTCAGTACCATAATGTGTCACCTTACCCAAACCCAGCCCTTTAGTAGCCTTACTTAGGTGGATGGAACACCTTACTTAATCCCAAAAGGAACGTACATATTATATCCATTCAATAAATAAACCACTTCATCCATGTCCTGTGGAAAGAGCTTGTTCAATTAAGTTTTGCAGCCCTCATATGCATAAAGACTGCTTTATATTTCTTCTCACTTTCATTTTCTCTAAAATTCCCAGGATAAATATTGTGAGTAATTTATCCATATTACTGACCACTTCTTTACTAATGAATATTCCTCATTGTTATCAGACTAAGTTATCCACTTCCATTTATATAAGCCAGTTCAAGTATTGACATTCTCTTTGTAAGGGTGGGGGTTTTTTTGGGTAATGTCTCTTGCATTGATATTCAGACAGCCTGAGGTATTCAAGAGAATTCTCCTTTGTCTCCTTTTTATCTCATGTTCAGACAGGTTTTACATCAGCTTAATGGCACAGATAGTTGTAGCTCTGCTCTCTTGAGGCGTGCTAAAACGTTGCCAGTCACCATCCAAGCACCAGGAAGTGACAGTCAAACAGCTGAAATATTTTCTGGAGCCCTTAGGACTCCTGTGGGGCAGCACATACCCACACAGGCCATGCCAGCTCTGCAGGGTAGGCTTCTCCAGGCACAATCCTGGCTCCTGGCTGGCAGCAGGTGCCTGTCCCCTCGGGGGCCCTGAGGGCAGGTATGGGCACAGGGACCTGCTGCTGGGGTCACTCCCTCCCTCTCCAGCACTCCCAGACAGCTCTGAGCTGCCTGCTCAGTGCGGAGCTCCCACACACACCACCATCCAAGCTACACACTCCTACCAACTACAGCAGAGAAAATATCTTCTATGTATAGAATTCATCCAAATTTCCCTCTTTTTCTCTCTTCTAATTCCAAAAAAACCTCATGCACTGTGGGCAGTGTATGCTGTACTGTAGGTTTTTTTTCTATTAAAAGAAGATAGAAAGAAACTATTTTAGAAGCCCAAAATATTTTATTAATAGTTCTGTTAGGATCATTAAATCATGTGCACATGCCTGAACTTCTCTGGATTTTTAATTATGGATTTAAACATTATATGGAGAACTATTTTTTAAAGGAATTATTGATTTTTTTTCTTTGCAGTCATATCCTCTCTCACAATTTTTCTGTCTTGTACTAGAAGTTTAAAAGTTGTTTAGATGAGGAAAATTTTCAGCAGAAGCAGAACCAGTAATTCTGAAAGTCAAACTCAGCTGACCTTCCTAGGTATGCTCCAAAAATGCTTTTTAATTTTGCTTTGTTTGACATGTTGCTTTGAAGTATTTTTTCAGTTATCTTTTCAGAAATGTTCTTCAAAGCTACTGAAGCTCACATGAAGGTTTGGAGAAAGTCAGCTTAATACAGAATTGCCTCCCATAGAAAATTAACCCTATATTTGCATGGATTTTTAAAATTTTTGTTTCTTGGCAAAAAATGGTGTCAGTTGTCATCTGCTGCACCTTGCCAGTTTCATCTAAGAAATAAATCTTCTGTGATAGCAGGACATGATTGGCAATTTTCTGTCTATTGCCTGTAAAATCATGTAGTTAATAAAATATAAATCCATCTCAGAAAATGACAGAAGCTGAAGAAAAAATAGATAGTCTTCCTTCCTGTGATTAATGACTCAACATAATAATCAGACAGTGTTTCAATTGTAGCCCTTTCTCTAATGTCTGGGTGTCTCATGTGAAATATTCCAGTTAAAGCTATAAATGAATATGCTGGGTTTTCCACTTTCTTTTTCTCATTAATCTTCATTAAGGAACCTGCAACCCATGATTCAGAAAGACCCAGACACTAAAAAATGTGTTTCCAAGACTACTAGCCAATCTGCTTGAAGATGTGGGTGACATCAAACTATTTATAACAGTCGTGCTCACAAATAGCCTTGTCTTTACAATGGAGTTTGGTAAGGTTTCATCTCATGTCATTAAGGATACACAGAGTGCATCTTCATTTTTAAACAAAGGACACAATCACAGAATCTGTGCATACACTGGCAAACCTAAACTGGTGGTTGGGTTTTTACTTGTTTGGGGTTTGGTTTAGTTCTGAGGTTTTGGATATTCTTTTTTCTCATTTGTCATCCTCCCCCTCCATCTTCCATACAAAGCATCCCAGACATTCAGAGGACTGTGCCACAATAATATTTTTTTATGGCAAGAAGCAGAGGTGTAAGATGAATACCCAGGGGTGTGACCTGAAGTTATGGGTGCGTCCTTGGAGGCCAATCTCTCAGACCTTGCTGGGACAGTGTCAATGAGGGGGCGAGGGAGCCAGGACAGGTGTCACCATACCTGCCCTGCCATGCTGAGTTTTGCTGTGGGAAGAGCATGCAGAAAAGAAACTCCAACATAAAATAACATTAATGCTACACATAAAATTTGTAGAGAAAAACCCAGGAGTGCAATGAAGAGCTAAATTTTTTGACTGTACAAAAATAGCCAGAGCTTCACAGCTGCTTTGTAAAAGCTGCTGTGTCTTTTCCTTCTATTGTTTTTTAAAGCATATAACCATGGTGCAAAATATACTAAATTAAGAAAGTCAAGGGTTGAGCTTGACCACTGGACATCAACGGTTCACACAGGGTCTTTTTTCCAGACTCCTCTCGTTAGATGTGAAACAACACGAAATGCCACTGAGTATTAGCTGACCCCCTCACTTGCACATGTAATTTTGTATTCTTTGCAGGGAAGTGCCTATTATGAGAAGGCTATATATATGTTGATCTATTACATCAATATGAGATGAATAAATGAATTTTCTTGGAGTGAATGAGCACAGTTTGACTATAATAGCAATGTTTATGTGCTCTACAGTTTATATTTACTGATATTCATTTTCTCACAATCATTTGCTCTTGTTCCTTTTTGGACTTGATTATTGCTGAAATTTCCTGATTCAGAGTATATTTTAGTTGTCTATTGTGCTCATTTATTGAAATTCAGAACAATTATATAGGTTGTTTGTTCTTAATAGATTTTTTTTTTAATTTCCAAGGGAATAATTCTAGTAGTCACTTGACAAAAATACTCAAAAATAAAGTCACGGAAATGCCTCATTTTCCTGAAAATAGATGTTATAATACCTCAGAGAGCCAACAGTAAACTTTATTTATTTCATGTTGGAGTCAACAATATCCACTGCAAGATATTTGTATAGATCTATTTTTGCATACTTTTATCCACATAAAAGTAATTACAAACATTTTAAATCACATTTTGGTCTATAATGAACTGTTATTTTATATCCTACATTGTGTAGCTTAATGTTCAAATTTTATACATTTAAAATATTTGATTTGTTTTTTAATTCTTTTAAGATTAAAGTAATTCAGGTTAGACTTTATGTGTCATGTGCATACAATATTAAGTGGTGATTGTAAGTATTTACATATAATTGGTAAATTATTAATTATTTATAAATCTATCTATTATATTCATTATAGCTTTGTAAGAGAGGCCTAGGGCCACCACAGAAGCCCTCTGCACTCCTGCAGACCCTCTGGTCTCATTGTCTGTGAATCTGGGGAGTAATGCCAGTTTAAAAATACCAGTGAAAGACAGGTGGATAAAATACACTGGGAAGACTGTGCATCAGTCAGCATGTCAGCAACTGGGTGGAATTAGAGCCTTACTGAGGACAGTGAGAAGGTTGATGTAATATCTCCTAACTACAAATACTATTATTTGCTCTATGTAGAGGTAAGTGAGGTCTGTCACTCAAATGTGGTAGAGAACATGTTCCAGTAGCTCTTAATAATTTATTTAGCTCAGCACAATCAGAGAACAAACATTATGACAGAAACTTGGAAAGAATAAGTGATCATCATCTAGCCCCAGGCAAATTGTATAGAACACAACAGGGCTGTCTGGCAGACAATACCAGCCCCAAGGCTGTTTCAGGGAAACAGTGAAAACTACAGCAAATAGCATATTGAGAAAGAGAAAAAGAAAAGAAACAACCATTGACACTGTACAAAACCAAGAATGGATAAGAACTACAGTTTCTGGTCAATGTTTGATTAAACAGAACTACATGCCAAAATAATGAAACTTTTTAAAGGTATTTCTTAAATGATGAAGATTTCTAATGAAATAGAAATAATTTCTCTCTCAGATGGACAGGCAGGCAGTTTGCTTGAGGATGAAACGGTAATCAAACACTGTGAGAAAAACTCTAAATATTATAGCTGAGATGATCTCAGGAATAAAATTCTAATCAATTTTTTTTATGTGAAATAATTTGTAGTTTTGTAGAATTGCAGAGTTATCATCCATGAGCTTACACCGGTGTGCAGTTGTGAGACAGCATCACGGTTTACTCTATATATATTTAGAATGAAATGTTTGAAGGCAATCAACCAAGGGGACATCACAGTGAATATGGTTTCCCTCTGGGTAACTTATGCCCCGAGTTTAGTGTGTTCTCACACTCCCTTGTGCAGTACTAGACACATGGGACTGATCTGCCCTCAAGAGACAGGCCTGCCCTTTGCGGATCAGGTTTCTTCCTAATGAATGTATTTTTGCAATTGGCCCAAGCATGTGTTACCAAGTATGAGGACCAATTACGTTAATTCTGTTTCTAGGCTGCTGACTGGTGAAACACAGTGCTTTTCATTCTGGTACAGACAGGGTGCTGCAATGAGCTATAGCCCTGAAGACTGCTGGTGAAGATCATATTCAAATAGTCTGCATGGCCATTTTACTAAAGACTTCTGGAAATACATTATATCTTTCAAAATACTGGGTCCATGTTTTGCTATTGCCAAGGGCAAGGATCTCTGCAGAAAGTAATTTCTAGTTCAATACCTCTTTGAAGAGAAAAAAGTAAAAGATCTTCTTAACACATCTATGACTGTAGCTGTTTTTTTGGCCTTCTGCCCCTTTAGTCTAAAAGAAATATGGAAATAATGAATTAAGGAAAGTACATTCATGATTTGCATCTTTCCTTTTGAAAGCATTTGCTTAACACCTCTTTCTGCTTATTTAAAGAAGAGACATTACTGAACACTGAATATTTTTATTTTTTATTTGGTGAAAAATTCCAGAATAAAATATAACGTTAGTTGAAGAACAAGAAATCCTTCATTTATAAGAGGGGGAAACAGCAAAATGAAAAAATACAATACTCTGTTGACTCTGTTTTACCTTTCATAAAAAATTTACTGCTTTCTTATGTTAATGATATTCACACTTCTGGACAAGAATTCACTGAGAAAAAAGCATTTCTTACCAATAAAATAGTGATATTTGTATTAAAAACAGAAGCTAAAGCAGTCATTAAACAGAACAGTAGTATGCAACTGAGTAAGGCAAGAAGAATCTCATGCTCAACTGAACCTCAAAGATATTTGTGGTATGCAAAATGCAATTAGCCAACACAATTTCCCACTGAGAATCAGGTCTATCATCTCCCTGCTATGAACAATTCCACTGATGGCAGTTTTTATAACAGTGCATCCTGCATCTGTTTTGTTTTTTTTTTTTCGAACAATGGTGCTTTCTCTCCTTAAACCAGCAGGAATAGATCTTCACATTTGCATGATGTGAGAGTCCTTGTCTCCTCTTGGAGACTCCAAAGAATTCAATGATCTGTGGAGGTGCCTCTTGCAAGATGAAATAAATTGCGCAGCCGTGGTAAAAAAACCTTAATCTCTTCTTGTGAAGGTAATTATGGGTCATCCAAAAGAAAATTGCAACAATCCAGGAACCAAAAGCACTGATGGTGCTTCTCATCCAAGGCTGGATCCAAACAGCAAAGGCTGCTTTATTCACTCCGTTGGAAAGTTTTCCTGAATTGCAGTAGTGTTATACACTCCCAAAGACAAAGAGAATTCATATGCTGGTTAGAAATTAGGGTATTCAAATTTTCACAAAATGGTTTCTTTGCTAGTGAGAGAAGGCACAGAAGGCAATGAATTAAGATTCCTTTATAACAAAAATCATCTCCAAATTTGCTCCTCTGCGTTTCTGAAGGAAAAGTAGAACCATATCCAAGGGAAATAAGACAGATCACATATGCAGCATCAAAATACCAGAACAACTGGAATTCCACACTCCTCTTTCCAGCACTAATGATACCAGTGGAAACTACGTGTGAACTGGCGAAAATTGGTTCCTATCTAAGGTCTTGAAAACTTCAGTAGTCATTAATTGGGTTGTGTGACAATCGTCAATTGGCTTCCTAAAATTCATGTAAGATTTTTCTTTTGTTCCTCAGACTCACCTGGGAGTTTTAGCTTCATAAAACTCTTAACACTCAAAGGAAAACATAGGGTAATATTTTATGTTCCCATGTGAAACTACAGAGCTTTTTAAGGTCTCCAGTGGAAACCACAATGCCATCCCAGCATATCTTCCCCTCGTATCAGCAGGTGTCATGTTATCTGCATCATTTAAATCACGTTGGAAGGCTTTAGTTAGGAGCCTGCATGGGTATAGAGAAAGGGAACAAAAGAGTTTCAATAACTTATCAATACTGCTATTTCAACTTATACACCAAACAGAAAAAAAGAAAAAAACAACTTCCTGAAGTCTCTCAGTAACTCTTGGCAAGTCAATGCATTTTAATAGGGATCAGAAAAGCACGCCTTGTTATATCTTGTCACTTACTAACAGAGAAGTTCTTACTGTGCTGGTAATAATTATTATGACTTCATCTTACAGAATGTGGTGGATAACATTAAATATTCTGTTCCTAAATATGCAGTCAAGTGACAGGTGCACATATTTGAATTGGTGATAAAAGTATATCACAAAATCACAGATAGTGACTTAAAAATCTAATTCTTTCCTAACAGTCATTATTAAAAAAACAAATCACTCATGACTTCCTTGTCATTCAATCTTGATTTTGTCTAGTCTGTGAAAGGCTGGTGTCAAATTCTTGCCTGCTCCTGTGTTCCCTTCTGCTGTTGACAAAACAGCAGGGTAAGAAAATACTAATGAGAGAACAAATCCTAAATCATTGCAATGGTTATTTTATTTCTTATTATGAAATTAGGTGTGGTCCTCATTTCATTCTGAGTACTGTGAATAAGGAATACAAATGTTCCTCAGATCTCCAAGGTGAATGTTTACCTACTAGAAGGCAGACAGAATAAATAACTATAATACTGAGAAGTGTATATATTTTGCATTTGATTAGTATCAAACCCAAGCCAAAATTATGTTCCTTTTCCTGCCTATGTTATGTCTTATCAGGAGCAACACCAGTTATCTAGCTAATTATATTAGCATGAATCAATTTAAGTAATTTGACATTTAGGTCATTCTTTTGTAGATGGGAAAAATAATTTGATGTTGAAGCTCAATACATTTATATCAATAAAAATGGAGGACTGGAGAGATCTACAAAGGCATTACAATTCATCTTATATTGTAAGAGGGAATTAAGTATATACTACAATAATGCCCTTCAAAATATTTGCTTAATTAGTTCTTGAAAATCCAGTTTTATTTGAATTTGCTGACCTTGTGATGCAGTTTGGTTATGTGCTTTAGCTAGCCTCAAGTCAGAAAGATTTTTTACTAATTTTAATAATATTTCTTCGTGATCAAAATTTCAGCAAAATAAGTTGGTACAGCTCATTCTGACCGTAAGGAACACAACAGATGGAATAATCCATCAGCATTTTCTCTTCAAAGATATGTTCATGTCTCCTGACTGTTTTTCCAAGTCACACAAAATTACAACCCACCCATGCTTTGTTCACGTATCTTTCTTTCTTATCTATTATACTTTTCTCTTTCTGTCTCTTGTTTGTCTTCCTTAGCAAGAGACCTATGCCTTCCCTAATGTATTTTTGTTCACCTTTTAATATTGTACGATTCCTTGTATATTTCATTATGTATTTCCTTTTTCCTTGATTTTCTCATAACAGCTTTTCTGTGCAACCTTAGGATTCTTTCACTAGACTGCCAGCAAACTTGACAAAACTGGTAATATATCAGAAAAGACTGGGGAAGCTGTTGGAATGTGACTCTGAAGAGGTTTAGTCAAACCACCCTCAAAAACATTGGGCTGTTCAGTGGGGTCCCCATAACAGGGCACTGTTTGGGTGTAAGGTTCTTGACTTCCCTGGGGGTACTGAGAGATTGGTCAAATATCACATATGAAGAGTTCAAGGAAACACTTGCTTTCACCTGACATTTCCCTTCAAAATCTGCTTGCTCACAAGAACCATGTTGTCCTTTGGAAAACCATCTCAGGAGCTCTCAGCCTTTCCTTGAGCTTATGGGATATCGCTGTTAGGGGGTTTCTTTTGTTGCACAGCTGGCAACAGAAGAAACGCACGGGTCTCAGAGCAGCAGTTGCATCTCCAGGCAGGCCCGACCAAAAAAGCCTTGCCCTTCTTTATTTACCTATTTTTATATGTTTCTAAAGACAATCAAGGATTGGTGATAAGGGTCAACACCCCTGAAGGTTTACAGGACAAAGACATGGTCAATCATCTTTCTCCACCCCAGGGAAAGGAATGAAAAACAATTCCACAAGTGCAAAACAATCCTGGCCAGTTAGGAAAAACAAGGACCATGTTTACAGAAAAAGCATGGGAAACTACAGTTACAGTGTTACAACTTATGGGGCCCTGTAAAACCAGGATGACATTCTTTCTCCTCGTTTACAATCACAAACAGTTCTGTTGGAACTTCTTTCATATGAGTTCCTCTCCATTTTCATATTCTTAATCCTCAGAATCAGATCTAAACCAGCAAAAGCCTGATCCATTTTTCCAGCTTCTGTAGGAAGTGTCTTGTCTAAACATAAGGTTTTGGCTCATTCTGTTGCATTTCTTGATGGTCATGAGTATTTTAGCCCCCTCACTTTCAGATACAATCAACTATCATCCTATCCTGAAATAAAAATAATGTATTTACAAAGGTTTTGAGTGCGAGGATTTTATTAAAATAAGCTTCTTTTTCAAGTACTTTTGTGCTAGGAAAGTCTACAATACCATACTTTCTCTGAAGTCTGATACAAAGATGACAGAGATTGACAGACTTTTTTACTGACACAAATGCTCTTGAAGTAGATCCAGGATTACATTACAGACTAGATTTTGCCCTTCTCTGTAAAAATACTTTTACTGCATTTGCTAATAGAGAATTCGGTGTTCTAACAATCAGAGGAATAAGCAACAAAATGGTAAGGGCTGCAGTTAGAAATGCAGGGAAATAATACTTTTTGTGAACTCATCACTTGAATAAGTGTGAATTCTACAACATTAGCTTATAATTAGTGATCTAATATTTTCAAATTAATGACAAAACAGTGTGAAAATGTGTTCCTAATTGTTTCCTTAAATGAATAGAACAATGAAAATCGCATCATTTGATTCTAAAATACCTTCTTTAAATTAAATTGATTCAAAGTTCATTTTATAATGTCTTTTTTTTTTTTGTGGAAGTAGAAAGCATTGATATGGAACATCTCCTGCAGGTCTTTTTAAATAAGTATTGGGTTTTTTTAACTCTGATTACTTGAAAGTTATGACCATAAAAACCTGCAAGGTCCTCTCTGTCTTAGAATTGATAAAAAGCTAAAAAAGGGATTTCATGCCCAGTAGGAGTAGTGGAAGCGCAGCTGAGGATGTAGAATGTATTGGAAATAAGTTGCCATGGAAAGGGGATTCAGGTAAGTGTGAAAAACAATGGTTTATGCTTGTTCTGCCTCTGCAAAAATACTCTGTAGAGTTCAGCAGATTTCTAAGCAATTCTGCCCTGTTTCCTTCTTGAAGTGTACATCTACATTTTGTAGCTCAAAAACAAACCAGAACAAGCAAACCCCACATCTTCCTAGTAAAAACTGAAGTTATATTAAGTGTATTTTTCTTAAAACCAGACAGACTTCCATGAACAGTTTTAATTAAAACACATAGGAATCTTCTGTAAACTCAGTGAAAATATATATTTGCATTTAGAAATGCTGCTGTCATAAAAGTTATAGTGTGATTTCCTGCTATCACTGCTTTCTCCTTCTGGTCGCATTCTCCAGTCAGGCTCAGCATTCAATGATTCACTAAAGACAGAAGTCCCAGGAGCAGGAGGCAATAGTGCATTACAGAAAAATGTATCCTAGCCAGGGAATCTGTCATATGGAAGATGGCAATAACACAGAGCAGTTGAACTGCTTTTACTACCAGTCTGGGGTGAAAGCTGTCACAGTCTTTCTGTATTAAAAAGTCTGTTTTCAGATTTTTAAGTATTTTCATCACTTGATTTTCCAATTCAATGTAAACAGTTGTTATGAGGGGGAACAAAAGCTGTCATCAATATCTGCTGAAACAAAGTATCTACATTTGAATGTTTTATCCGTACAGGAAAGAATGAAACCCAAATATATAGCAGTTATTGTAAGCCAGCTCTAATGATACTCTTTAGAAGGCATGAGAAAATTTTTAGATAGCATGTCATTGTCAACCAAGTTGAAATTCAGGCATTACCACGTAGAATGTGGAAGTAGACATTTCTGTAGGTAGCTGAGAGGTGCTTTTTCCATTTCAATTAGTTCTTCATATCAATAGCTGTGAGATTTAGAAGTCAGGAGAAGAAGCATAATATTTATCTTTCCAGACTGTGGAACATCTCCCATAAACCAAAATTATAGCCAAAGAGCCAATGCCATGAGCTTCTGAATGACCCTATCATGACAGTATGTTTGCCTGTTTATAATAACACTGTAAAATATGCACCTAAAATATGTCTGATTAAATTGGGTTGAAAACATGGTAAAATTCCATTGGAGGGTGTCTGTGAATATGCTCCAACTGAGGAGCTGTGTCTAAGCCTGATTTTAGAAACCTTATAAAAAAACCGATCATATCAAAATTATTGATGTAAAAGGATAGCCAAGACAAAAAGTCCCTCTTGGACTTAGAATATGAAATAGGAGTGTCGTGGTCTGGCTTTCCCTACTTTGATGGGGCATACTTTAAGTTTCTAGTACATTAAGTATCACTTCAGCACTTCAGTTATAAACCAAATATCTGTTTTATTTGTTGACCTCCACAAAAGAGAGTAATAATAATGAAAAACAGCTCCCATCAAAGAAAGAACCTTATCATTTAAAATTGGTGGCACAGGATCATTAATTACATGTCTGCAATGTATAAGCAGCAAGGAAGCAGAAAAAGGACAGATATGTCTATATCTGCTTTGCTTTTTCAGGTCTGCAAACTGTGTAATTTGCATGTTATCAAGGCCATTGTTAGAATAGCAGTAAAACAAATAATGCATTTTATTTCCAATACTGCTTAAACAGATGCCATTCAGAAACTTCCCTGTCAGAGACAACTCCAGGGGTTTCAGGAGACTATAATAAAATAAAAAGCTGTACTGATAATTTCCCTCCAGTCTGATAGCACCCTGGTGCCCTTGGAGCAGATTTACATTGCTACCTTTCTTGATTCCTTGTTAGATTGTGGGTTGGAGATTTTAAACATCCTCATGTGCTTCTTAGTAGTAGCAGTGATGCTAGCAGTAGTATTGTGATTCCTGGAGGTCAAAATTAGATTCTCTGCTGCTGTCTAAAGAATTGATTACCTCTGTCTCGAAGACTGACTCAGAGATTTTATTGACAGTGAAGCAAAATATACCATTATGTTTCATTTTATCATAACAATGTCCACCTAAATACAACTAGCACTCAAAACAATATCAATAATGACATTCACTATTGATTTCAGCATACACTAGCACTGTGGGCATATATCCAGGATCCTTGCTATGCTTCTAGAGATTTCACTGATGTCTGTGCCATCACACCTTTGTTAAAGTCAACTGGAGTACAGCTTCCTGAACACAGGTAGATAAATCAAATTAATATGGAGAATACAAGAATGAGTAAATATTAACTCATCAGCATGATCAAAGTGATTACAGAAAACTTGTTAACTAGATTTTCTCATTTTGGCAGACATATTGGCAGAGATTATTTCAGGGAGGGATCTAGGAAAGATAATAAAGCAGTGTGATTGCATGCAGCTGGATTTGTTATTCAGACTGTCTTTTTCAGACTGTGACACTGTAGCAGCCCTGTGTACAACAATATGTAAAAGAATAAATAAAGTACAGAAAGGCTTAAATAATTGAGTATGACAAAATCATTGTTTTTAATAGTGATATTTCAAATGATATCTAAAGCAAAATATGTTTTTCTGCCTATTATTGACACAAGGAGTCAGTACTGTTGATGACACATTCACTCTTGCAAGGAGAAAAACAGGAAAACATACACAATGCTTTAAAATCTTATTCTGGGCATACAATAGAAGTAAATGTACATTTCATCGGCAGAAGACAAATGTAATGATTCATTATCCCTTGCTGTTTCTGAGAAGTACAAATAAAAGTCTGATCTCATCAGCTATGTCTCTGAATCAAACATATTGCTATAACCTCTTGATTTTTCTTTCTCTACATTCAGTTTCTTCTGAAGCAGATTTATACTCTTTATTTCTACAATTTAATCTGGCTCTGTAGAAAGAAATTCCTTCTCAAAATGCTTACAAATTTAGACTGACCTTCAGCAATAATCCTTTGAAAGAATTACTCTTTCCATATCATGATACTGTGTTCTCCTAATATTGTTGCTTATCTGTGTTTTCCCCTTGAAACTGTTGAGCAGCCTATTGGAGATTTATCACATCTCCCATATGCAGTGAAAAAAAATTGGAGCATGAAGTTGAGCCTCTCTTATTTGTAGCAGGTGTTGGCTCACTAGCACTTTTAAATTTAGTCCCTCCTGACTATGAGAACAAAATGTTCCAAATTGGCGTGGTTCTGACTTTAAAAGCACTGTTTACATTGGAGTTGGGAGATAAAACCAGGGGGTTTTACAACTTTAAAATTAAAGAAATGTCCTTAAAAGGTTTCAGGAAGATATCTTCTATTGAAATACTCATCTGTCGATGGCCCTGTGCTTGGCAAAGTATTGAACACAGACAGTTGTGTTTCTCAGCCCATTAAAACTTTCAAGACTTCAAAAACACTCACTTTTCTCTTCCAGTTAAAAAAATAAAAAAAAGAAGGATTTTCATCTCCAAGTTTTCCACAAAGAAGTAGATGCGAACTGAGTCCTAAGTGGTCAAAACTTTGTGGTTGTGGAATTCTGCATCCTACAGAATTTCCTCTACCATTAAACTCGTTGGTGTCCAGGGCTTGGTTTTTCTTCCTTCCTTCCTTTCTTCTGTGTCTTCCTCCCCTACAGCTTTCAACTGTCACCCCAAACCTAATGGATACAGCTTTTGTTCAAGCACTGTTCCATCACCAGAATTCTTCAAACAGAAAACACTGAGAGAAATTCCTGGGTGCATGTACATTGTAAAGCAAGCAGGGCTGGAGTGTGGGTTTGCACATTGTCTATACGTCACCTTACTGGGGCAGGAGTCAGGCAGCTCCCTGCTTTGACAGCATCCCATACCAGTTGGCACTGTCTCAGTCTCAATTTTTCCTGGCAACCCTCGACAACAAAGATTTAGTCAGGGCAGTCTCCTGCTAACAGGGTTCACATAGAACTGAGCCAATAATCCTTGCAAAACAGGTTGGAGAGAAATGTTGTAAGGAAATGTCATGTAAAAGCAAGACAGCCGCTCCACATGGATGCACTTGAACATCAACAGATATTAAGTTAGGTCACAGAGCTTTTCATAATTTTTTCACAACAGACAGGCTCATCTTTTTCTGTGTCAATCCCATTAAAAAGGTAACCAACCATATCCCATTAAGTTTAGTTCAGTTTCTTGGTTGCCTACCTATCTGTTAACAGATGGGGAAGGAAGAAGAAGGAAGATTTAGTGATGCACTTACTCAGCACATGTCTATTGGTACCCACCTGCTTCAAGGAGATACCATTGAGACAAATTCCTCTCAGAGGAAGGTGCCAAGACTGTAATAGTAAAGTGAAGTCTCATTTCATCCTCTGGTTGGTAAACCTCCTAAGAAAGTTGACTTAATGAAGAAAATCTGCTGAAAGAAGCACTTGGAGGATGAAATGGGTGCAGTATCAGGTGCACTACCAGTAATAGTTACCAGGAAAGGGTTGAATTTGGGCCTTCCTCTTTGTGCCTCTGCACATCCCCACTTCTTATTTCTGCCACCTTCTGATAAAGAAGTGCAGCCCCTCTCCTACAAATGAGGAGAAATGTTTTACTTAGATCTCAGAAGGGCAAAAGCTCAACAGCTGGTATGTAGGCTGGAATGGTGCTTGTAAGACACAAGCTGTGATGTGGGCAAAACACTTCTAGTCTTTTCTTCATTCTTTAGACTTTTTTTCAGAGCTTTAAAGATTCATATAGCCTTGTTTAGATCCATTCTCCAAGCAGTGTGCAGTGTTAACACAGTGCAATATACTATTACTATGACACTGTTCTTTACTGTGAACTACAGTGTATAGAATGACAGCTCTGAATTCAGTGCATTTAGCAGTCTTAATTCTGAATTTCACTGATTCATATGCTTTCCTATCTGTGGGAAGTTGGTGTCATCTAGATTCAATGCTGAATTCATCTTGAAAGCTGGTTTTATGTGAGAACATTAAATTCTGCTACAAGGAAATTCAGTATCTCCTGCTGGTCACATAGATTGCTCTTGTACTCACTGACTGATGCATATGGCAACACAGCCTGGAATCTGTGACTACAGTAAATAATGGGATGGCTCCTCCTCAGAGACTGAGATGTGAGGTGTTATTGGAGCATGCACATTGAAACTGGGAAAGGCTCTCACTTCTATTACACAGCCATGATTTAAAAATCCCCAGTATTTGCAATCTCTTGCATAGCTTGAACATACTTCTAGCTGGATTCATCTGTATTTCCACTTGCACTTAATTTTCTTTACAGAGAGCTATAATAGTCTCATTTTAAATGTTAATTCAAGGCATCAAAATGATGACTAAAAATATAATATAGGGTACAAAATGTCAAAAACAAATATATGGATGGAAAAATTCATTTTTAAAATATTGAACAGCAATACCAACAAATACACAATTACTTAATGATGCTCTGCAAAATGTAAACTGATGCTTTCAGCCAGGCTGAAAGGTTCAGTCTTGGAAGAGTCCTTTATAATAAATAAATTGACATGAAGGAGGTTAGCAGAATGTAGCCCTCAATCAAATTACGCAACACTAGACATAATAATGTTTAAAAAACCTTTTGGACACATGTGCTTTCTTCTCCTTTATGGATATTTGAAGGAAGTCAGTATTTTAACACTATAATTACAGCATGTAACTATTTAGTTTCCAAATGTAATTATTAACCCCTCAAACTCATTTTCATGCATCCATAATAGCATGCAATGTGATTTCGGAGGTTGACCTATTTTTGTACCACAGTTATATTTAAGTCTAGTTAAAACATGATGATTTCTTACATCTTACAATACAGCAACTTTAGAAATATTTTTCTCTCAAAATGAGTCTTTTCAACAATTTTTTAGTGCTGATTTAATGGCAAACTCCTATGTTCTAGAATAAAAATGATCCATGCTTCTAAAAGGAATATAAATATTTCCTTTTCACGGTGCAAATAAATCAATTTCTCCAAGTTTAATAGTTTTTCAAACATGCAAATAATTCAAATTATTCATGGTTAGATCAGATTTATTTTCTCACTTCCTGGCAGAACAGACGAAGAAGCAGAACAGTTATTTATCATTGTGAATAAATTTAACATCAGAAGATTATTTATCAGATTTTTTGATCTTCAATTATACATGAAAGATTAAAAAGGACATTCAGAATACAGTTTATTCTCAAACAGTGTAAAATCAAAGAATGTAGTTTAGACACATGGCAGATTGTCTTCATGTCTGAAAATGAGTGATAATGATAATTCATATCGTACTTAGTTATTAATTAACATTTTTGAATGCATTGTAGCACTGAGTATTTAAAATTAGAAGTAAAAAATGGTAAATATTTTTTACATTTATATTTCAGCTTAGCTCAGCCAATGTATTGATTATTTACTGAGTTGCATAAATGTAGTTTTGATGCATGTATCAGTAACCTTCAGTATTTATATACACCAAAACTTTGGCAGAAGAGATTTTTTTTGTTAGACTAACTGATGCAGTTGGAAAAACAAGCAAGATTTTCTGGCACCAAGTCCCATCTCAGAGTTTGAAATGAAAAAACAGAAACGAAACCCAACAAAACAAACAGCAAAAACCAGGAAACCAAGCCAAAAAAATAACCAAACAAACCGCACCCCCCCACCTTCTTAAGTCAATGAAATATTGTCTCTTCTTTAGAACAGATGTGCTGCAATCAGAAAGCCTTCATGTCTGTCACAGCTTTTTACAATGTACAAAATCTTTGAAATTAAGCAAGGTGTTCTGTGAGCCTTATTCACAGATTAATGTTCATAATGTCACGTGATTTCCTATCATATTTATCAAAAGCAAGAACATGTCTTCTGATATGATACTGCTCTGCTTCACCTCACTGTGTCTCTTTACTGTGCAGTATTATTCCTGACAAAAAAGAGGGAAAACCAGAGGTTATTCCATTTCACCATAAAAAACATCTTTTCTGATGGCTCTGTGGCAGCCCAAATGCATTAAATCTTTGATTTTCATATCCTTCCAACAAATTCAGCTAGATGACAGAATAGATTTGGAGCAAAGATAATCCATTACATTTAGGAAAAGAAATCCTTTTCAGATAAAAATAAATCATTTTCACTTTATAGTGAATTTATTTGGCTTCTGGAGAGGTCTAGTGAAGATGAGATATGGGGCAGTGAAAGGAAGATGACCACCTCCTATTAAAATATGCCAAGTTAGAGCCATAATAGGCCTTGAAATAGTCATGTATGCTAATGGCCATTCATCAACTTAGCCAAAGTGTGAGCCTATGAGCAAAACAATGTGGGAACAACGGTAGATGTTGAAAAAGCAGGTTAGCTATTTAAGCAAAACAGAACTAACTTCCTTTACATTTTATTTTAAAGGCCCAGAGGTTGAGGTTTATTTTGAGAAATACAAGTTGTAACATTCTCCTCACTTCCATTCCCATACCACCCTGACACTGCATCTCCACTTCTCAAGGCCTCTGCTGTGGTATTGGGCCTGTGTTTCTCTACACTGCAGGATAAAATTCCTGGAAAAACCCGAGATATTGATCAGTACTGAAGCACTGCTGAGTTACAACTTCACAGCCAAATACCCACCTTGGAACAACCCTGAGTGCTGGCCTGTGGTGACAAGAGGCAGTAGCAGTAGGTCCCCACAGCTTTTATATCCCCAGATGTTTCTTCTCTTGAAGGAAAAGGATGGGGAGGAGGGGGACTGTCTTCAGAAATCAGAATTACAGGCAGCAACCCCTGCATCCTTTTTGACTGGTGTCACAAGTCAGGTGATGACCATGTTGGCAGAGCATGGAGCTGAGGACTGGGGTAGATCAGACGGGGGGAAGATGGCACAGAAACAGCAGGATGCCTTGGACTGAAATTTTGCTGTTTCCAAACCATGAAATTCAGCAGAAATTACTCCTTGGAGATTAAAGAATAGGCAGAGATCCTAAACGCTCTCAGTTTTGCGTGCCTTTATACCTTGTAGAGATCAGAAGAGATAAAGAAGGCATCATGGAGTGTTGAGAAATGAAAAAGCAAAAAATCTCTTTTTCTCCAAGATTTTACAGAGCCAGTTATTGTGTACAGAGGACACAATATCTGTGAGCTACTGCCAAACTTGAGAGCCTGATTTTTGTAATGAAGCACTTGTATTTCAAGAAATAAAAATCAGAGCACAGCAAGAACACAAATATCCAGAGTACTTCAGTGAAGAAACGTTTTGCTAAGATTTATTACAGGCAGTTATATAGGGGTGACAGATTACTAGGAAAAGCACCAGATTAATTTTGAGGGTGTTTTGGAGGTTAATATAAATTGAGAATTTGAAAACACCTTTTTCTTCATTTCAGATCATTCTGTAAAAGGAAAAACAGCTATGAGAAGGGTGAAAAACTTTGGTTTGTTCCACCAGGTATAGGAGCAAAATTAAAGACTGTGTAATTTTCTGGAAAGAGGTGCTAGAAAATTCTATTTGTTACCTGTCCTTCCCTTTTGATCTTCTTTTATCTGTCTTCTTTCTGTCCTTATTACCAACGGATCTTCCTTCTCTGTCAGCAATTTGAAGAAGGCAACATTCACATTTAATCACTGGATGGTGGGAGCTGAGCATTATGAAAGATTCAGATTGGTAGAGTGTTTTTTTAAAAAATTAATTTGAAGTGAGAAAGTTTAAATGGGGTGGGAATGTTATCAGCCCAAATTGGGGGCTTTTATTTTTTCCATCAGAATTTTGTTTCATAAGGCCTGATGGCTTCTTTGGTCTTCTTCTAGTGTAAAGAAGGTAAAAAATAAAGCCAAGTGATTATTTCCCATGAGCCAGAAATACATTTCTCTCCCATTTCTTCCTCAGTTTCAAATTATACTGGTCTAAAAACCAGCAAATTATTACCTTGAAAGAAGTAGCATTTTTCATTCAAGAGGTCTTTTTAGTTTTCAAGACACCTAGAAATATGGTAGTTATTTTGTTTCTGACATTCCCATTCCTTTTGGTTTCCTTATTTGTATTGTCTTGTATTTCTGAGGGGTTTTTTAGTTAATTAAATTTCTGGAACCATCCGAGCAAAACTGAAGAGATTGTATTGCAGCCTGAAGAGATTTTTGACTCCACAGGGATGTCATTTAAAAGAATTATTTTATTTGAAATTCCATTATAAATGCTTCCATGATTCCTAAACATTCTCAAACTTATTGCTTTTCAAAGTTTGCTCTCTTCAATTTAAAAGTGATATGTTAGAAGTTAAAACCTGGGCTGTTTCTAGAAACTACAGGAAAGCTCTGCACAAAATAAGTATTTTATTTTCAGAAATTGAAAATCCTGTCTTTTCCTCTGTCTATTTAAGTTGTTTTGTTGTGTCTAACAGTGCAGCGAAGAAATTCTAATGACAGTGTATTTTTCATTGTAATCTAGTTGAATGCTCTCTATTAAAACAGCATAAAACTTGGGAAGAGGGTCTTAACATTATATGGTTTTAAATTTCAAATTTAAATGGCATTTCAAACATAAATTTTCAATTTTTATAGCCAAAGAGTTTCAAACTCATATTTCAAAATAGCACATTATTTAGAAAATTACTTATATGTAGCTAGAAAATGCAATGGAAAATATCCTAAAACACGTTTGGATGTGTAAGTTTAGGGTTTGTTATTTTGTCACTGGAAAAAGCACTGTTTTGGTGAAGGATATTGGAATTATGGCCAGTTGGTGTGTGTTTGTGAGTTACACTCTGCTGGTGGACAGAGAACATAGGGTTTGCCTCCTTGGGCAGAGTCTACAGTGTTCCAGTAAGAAGAAAAGTCTTGCAGACCTGCCTCCGAATTTGATCATCACTGTGCATATTACCCTGTCCAGAGGGTCACTCTTCATTGGTTTGACAAATGCTGGAAAGTTGGTGTCTCCTTACAGGGTGCTGAGCTGGCAGACAGTGCTGGCACAGCATTGGCATGGCCCACCATGGCAGAGCAGCTGTCACATGGAGGAGAGATGTCTCAGAGAAAAACTGCTGGGAAGTCCAAGAACCAACCTGGAGTCTGGATCAAAGGCTCTGTCCAGGTTGGTTGCTCAGCTGCCTGCTGCAACCACAACACAAGCAGCCAAATAAGCCAGCATTTCTGGAGGGAAAAAAAATCACATCAAAAAAGAGCACATTAAGAAATATTATGTCCCTTTGTACTGCAAAATACCTTTGTGGCAGTCCCTGGCATGGCATGTCAGAAATAGAAGTTCTCTTTGAAATGTTTGTTTCCATTTGCATTTAATTTTAGATTTGTTAGCAGAATTCAGCTTCCATCCAGTGCAGCAGGAACAGCGGAGTTCAAACTTTAAAGTCCTCCTAGACTCAATTTTAAACAGTCAGAACTTATAAACTCTTTCTTAACCAATATTTTAATTATAAATCAATGTTTCTTAAAGTACATAAAATATCAAGACCCTGAAAATTACACTTTGTGTGAAGCAATACTTTAAAAAGTATTGAAGTCCTGAGGGAGTACCTATCTGGGGATGCAAACATCAGAATAACATCTTCATTTTTTCATGGTATTCCAGTCAACATGACCTGTTGTTGTGAAAGCTAGTGATAAGATCAGTGTACTAATGCATGTAAAAAGTAAGTAGGAAAAGAAAAACTTGTAGATGTTGAGCCTAGGTTTTGGGGAAGAGGTCACCATCATCCACATTACCTGCTAGACTTTTCTTGTCCAAGTGTTCAAATTTGTAAAACCTTTTGTCCCCTTGTATACATAGGAAACTTCTTTTATACTCTCAGGTACAAAAACTTCCAAAATTTTTTTTCGATAAGTGACTTATTTTGTATATGAGGCAATATGCAATAATAAAGCAGCTTAAGGTTACTTTGATAATTTGAGCCTGTTCTGAGACACGAATGTATAAACTTTTGGCTTCAAAAAAATCTAGAGATTCCACTTTTCTGAGTTCATTTCTTAAACTTGTATTTTCATAAGGAATTGAGTTAACCATTTAGGCAGAGTGTCAAGTGGGCCAGTTAAAAGTTGTAACTGGTAAATCTCTGCTGGATATACCATTTCCAGACCAAATAAAAAAATCTCAAATGCTGACACAAAAATGGTCACTGAGACATAGGAGGGTGAAAGTCAGTGGAAAGGAGATCATTGCCAGGCACAGCCTTTGTCAGCTTAAAACAAAAAGAACAGTCAAGTCCTGATTGCATTATTATGCAATGGGTGATTGTACTGAGGCAAATGGCACTTTCAGAATACTGTAGCTTTTAAGATAATCTGGAAATAAAAATGTGGTCTTTAACCATATATAGGTAGGGAGGAGATATAGTCCAATGAGAATATGGAATCTCAGTATACCAGTAGGGAAGTGCAGTGACCTTGCTAAGACCACTCCAGTCTGGTTTTTGGAGAGTGGGGGGTTGCTGACAGTGGGGCAGCTGAACAACTTTCCTTCTCAGGTCCTCTTGCTGCCTTGACTTTGTATGTTGACTCTTGTGAAATGACTTTAAATGCCACAGTTTGGAGGTGTGGTTTCAAAAAGCTGTTTCACTTTAAAAATGTACTGTAAAATTCCATGTCAGAGGAACAGTTTCAGTAACAATTCATCTGCCTTCACTAGAGTGGCAGAAAAGTCAGGTTACAAACCCAGGTTACATCCTTGCTGCTGTGTCAGAACTCTTCACATGTATCTTATGAGTTAGGGACTTGTCATTTTGCACTGCTATTTTTATACACAGCACGTGATATGGCTGACTCTTCTAATCTTCTGGAAGTGCATTCAGGGCTTTGGATCATGTACAGTATACAGTAACATGAAAAATTGGCTTCAGTAGGAGCTTTGGCACACACAGAGTCTGCTTTGAAGTCTGGTTCTGTAACAAATCTTGCATAAACTCAGTTGTTCAGATGTTGAATACTTATTAGTGATCCTTTTGCTGTAATAGAGATCTGTATTATTCCAGTTTGTGTTACCCTAAGGAAGATATTTAAACCACAAATACTGTTAGCTGCATGTCACAGATTTCTCAAACACAGCAGAAAAAAAACCAAAACCAAAACAAAGCAAAAAAACCAAACCAAAGAACAAGAAACAAAAAATCCAACCAAACAAAACCAAAAACTCCACTGCATTTCAAGGGAAACAGATGCAATTGACAAAAATACAAGAATTTAAAAAACTGCTAGAGCTTTATTGCATCAGCTATCCAAATCTTATTCCAAATATCTACTTACAAGTTATATGTTGTCCACTGAAACAGATACCCCAGGAAATTGATTGCCCTGCAGAAATGCTTCCAGCTGACTTATCAGTGCCGTGAGTTTATTCAATGTTTGTGACTTAAAAAGTTAGAGACAGCAGGGAAAAAAATAAATCTGTTTTGACAGAAAATTCTAGTCCTTTGAGCCTGAAATGTTTACTTTCTAGCATGTCAGGTTGGAAGTATTTTTATCTGGATCCTTAATGAACTGCCCTACAAAAAAACTTTGTGTTTTCACTGTTTCTAGATGTGTTAAGCAATTTGGCTTGTTTGCTTTGGAAATGAAAATTAATTGCTTTAAAACTGTGGAATCTGTATGTTCTTAAACCTGTAATGGTTGACAGAATGACAGGGTTTTGACACTGGGATAGCTACAGATTATTCCAGGCCTGACAGCCTTAAAATACTGAAGCATGAAGAAAAACATGTCTGAGTGAGGGGCTAAGCCCCAGCCCCACCTCACATCAGAGCTTCCAAGTGCAGGTGATCCTGGAACTTCTTCAAGCTTGGTTTCCCAGAGAAAATAAAGCTTCCTTTTCTTTTGCTTC
>VZTZ01021311.1:460089-536685 GCA_013400955.1 Drymodes brunneopygia | reverse complement strand
TTTTTTTTTTAATTCTTTCAGGTCTGATGTTCTCAGCTGTTGAAGGTGTATAGTAGACGTGAGCCCTGCAAGCAGCTGTGTGTTAGGAGTGGATGCAAAGGCACACACACTATACAATACTTCTGCTATTCTATTTCTTACCTGGTAAACAAGACAATACCAAAAAAAAACCCCAGAACTATCTTTCATAATAGCAATATTCAGTCTCCTTATCCAGTGCTACCTGTCAAGATAGAAAAGTCTGTGAAAGGACAAAACAGCAACTATTTCACATGGCATGCTGTGGTTCCTGAGATGTGGTTATACAGAGGTCCCCTTCAGATAGCACAACTCACAGAATGTTAAAGGTGATAGTTCTGGATGCAAAGTCTCGGCCCCTGGTTGAACTGAGTATTTTTGGAACGTTTGAAAGCATTGCTTTGACTAATACACTTTGGAAGAAACATCCCTGACAAGCAACATGGACTGATATGAACTCCTGCACTGCAAATAATGCTCCAAGATCCCAAAGGGTTTTATATGTCTGTAATGCTTTTGCGATGTAATAGCTTAGATTGAAGATAAAATAAATGAGGCCAGTAGGTTTTGATTATGCTGTACTAGACTGAAATAACAAAAAACAAACCCTAAATTATGAGTGCCCTCCTGACCACAATAAAAAATTGCTCAGTGGATTGGGTCTGGGATAGAGAAAAGAAAGGACCTTTCTTTTGCATATTACCCATCCTAATGAGCCAGATTTGTTTTTCAGTCTGGCTGACACATGGATTCTCATGTCTCTAGCTTCCTTGTCAGGAAGCCTGTGGATGAATGGTTCTGATTTGAACCCACTTTCATGGGGAGGGAAACACCCACACTAACAAATATTTGGGATGTTTTGAGGTAATGTTTTAAAGTGCTGAGCAATTTCGTTTGCACCACATGAAGAAAGACACTGAGTAACCCTTTCTTGCTAGGTTACTACATACCTAACAGATTCAGCCACCTACACCTTTACCAGTGCACCAGATGAGAATTTTTAATATGCCTGAAAAGCATGTTGCTGTCCTACTCTTCTCTTTTACCACTGTCTTTTCTTTCTTAACTACTACTTATTAGGAAGTTAGAAAAAAACCCTCAACACCTAGAATAGATGACATGTGTTTTCTTTCAAGTTTTCATTCAGATTAAATTAGGAAAAATGGCTCATTTTTGAACAAAGCTGAGGTAAAAAAAGTGCCAAAAAGATCCTGTGAAATGGATGATTGTATCTGGGCAGATAGATAATTAGGGTGTATGAGACCTTATTTTTTGAGCATCTGAAGTGTAGGTGGACTTGAGGAAGCAAAGCATTAAAGCTCAATTTTACATTTGCTTTATTGTCTTTGCACACTTGTCCCAGTTTCCTGTGGTGCCAGCCATCTGTCCAGGCCCATGTGTTTGATAGGGCATGTCATGGTATGCCACAAGGATCTTGGGTACCATCCTGTTTAGTGCAAATCTCAAACTCTGGGTTCTAAATGCAATTCTCTTTTATGTTATATTTGTCATATGCCTGGGTGGGAGTTCAAGTCAAATATAAAACATGAAGGCATGCTGTCCTTCAACAACGACAATCCCTTATATTTAAAATAAAGAGATAGTGCCAAGAACACAGCTAAAAAAAAAAGGTATATATAAAAGATAAAGAGTGCTTCTCTGTGAGGTTTCACATTTTGGAGACTGAGGTTTTAACTGTTGCTATAAGAGGGAAATTTTTGTACAACAAAATTTAGGTGGACTTGTTACTGCACAAAATAGGATAGCCTGCATGGCAAGATGTCTTAGCAAGTCTATAACAAAAATTAGAGCCATAAAGCATGCAAACTAAAGGTTTTGAAATTAGGTGTAACTAATTAATTTTCAAGAAATAACTTCCATAACCCCACCTCAACTGAGTTAACCATATCATCCATAGCACCCAGTGTGGATTGAAGTCTGTTTTATCAGCTTAAAAGTGATTTGAAAATGAATTAGAAATAAAAGCTTTTGCTACTGCATTTGTGTTTCTGTTGCTTATTTTCAAAATACATAATTTTCAGAATAGAGACACTGCTGAATTAGAATGATCCCCAAATAGTGAGAAAGAACAGTTTATTGAGAGCACTGCAGATCACAAGTTATTCTCTGGTTCTGCTTCACATGTTATGTATGACCTTGGGTAAGTGACTGAATATTGGATGCTAAGAAGATTTTAAAACATTTTCAAGAACAAGTGTATCTGCATACATTGGCAAACTTTATTGATTCGCTGCTGTCTAAAAAACTCAACTAATAGTTCCTAGAATAAAACACTGGCTGTGTATAACATCATCTAGGACAATCCATGAGATTTTTAGTTGACTTTCACTTTTAAAAGTTAATATAGAATTCTGGTTTTAAGCATTCAGTGAAGCTATTGTAAATTCTCCTCAGTGAGCAACTAGGCTGAAAGCTGTAAAGGAACACCTTTATTTTACCCTCCATTTGTCCAATCCAGTTTTCAGTGCGGGTTGGATGTAGTTATAACTTTGGCAACTGGATTGAAGTGCGCATTATCCATGTTTTACTCTCGGTTTAGGTACTTAAGGGAAGTCTTTAACACTCCACAGTTTTTGATATTCTAAATATCTTCAGCTTCCAGGTTGCCATTTCAAGGCACAACTTTTGATTTCTCTGTTTCCAGGTTGTCAAACAGCCCTCATAATTTGTGACCAGCATATGTGGATATGGTGACAGTCACATTTCTGTGAGTACAAAGGAAATGCAGCCACACAAATCCTACTTGGTATTGTATATTGGTCTTACAAATATCCTGTAAGAAGTTCAGCCATTGCTCTTTCATCTCTCCAGAGTCCTCTCAAGGGACAACAGTCCCCTCCATTACCAACCAGAAGAAGCTCACCTGTTCTCTCAATAATACCTGTTTTCCAGATATTTTACTTCCACTGATGGAATAAAAAGGCTTGTTGTCTGCTTCCACTCAGCAAAGGAAGCAATACAATTTTTTTTTATTGGGAACTTCTCCTCTGCTTTGTACTTACTATTTTTCAAAAATATCTACCATCAGCAAACTTTATCAGTTTGCTTCACTTGGCTTTATTCTAAGTTGTTCAAAAGAACTGCATGCTTCATAAAGCTAAGAATCAATTCCTGTGGATCATTGTGGTCCCTAAGAAATGCACTGGCTGATTCTCATTAGTTTGGAGATATGCCATGTCTATTTTTAATACAGTCTTGGTGCCTCATATTAATACCATATCATTTTAGTTCTTAATCAAAATGTCAAGCAATATTGAGTCATGATCATTACAGTAGTGACGGTTTGTTACACCACCATCCATTACCTTTATTAACCAAAATGGGATCATTAACAAAACAAACTACTTGGAAAAGATTTAACGGGTTTTCCTGAAGCATTAATCATTTTCTTAATTGTTCATTAACGGACTGTCAGCCATTCCCGTATTTACTGATGCTGGTCAAATTGGTCTATTTTTAATTACTTTGTTTGAGCAACACTGAGGGCAGCATTACCCCTTTTCTCCCCTCTCCACTTAAATTAGTGAACACCACTGTCTCTGACGGACTGGTTGGCCAGTGTCAGGTCTGTCTTACGCACCTCTGTCACTGGCTCTGTGGGCATGAAGGAAGGTTCTGGTAGCTTCTCTCAGAAGCCACCCATGCGACACCCCACACTACCAAAATCTTGTCAGGCGAACCCAATACAAACATGAATGAAGTTATGAAATTGGAGTACTACAAAGAACTGAGTCACACTGAGATGCAGACTGGTGTTCTCATAGCATAACTTCAGTTAAGTAAAATTTAAACATGTCTTCTAAAATAGCCATTTATACCTTGTTTATAATTACTCACAAGACATGATTGGGGTACAACTAATCCCACAGATGCTGAACAGCTGTCTTTTGTGGATGCCCATCTGTCTCCAAGCAATCCAAGGAAATTAGGTTAAACTAGGTAACTAATACTTATCTGGCTAAAGACAGCTGAAATAAACCCCATCCAACATGGTTGATCCAAGGAAACCTGCAGTACAAACCAAATTTTTCAACATTCCTCACATCCTGGAGAAAAATAAAGTCATTACTCAATTCTTTTCAATTGAGATCAGAGTCTACTGAAATGGAATAAAGGTGTCAGTTTAAATGTAACCTGCATTCCACATTTAGGTTTTTTTTTTTAATTGGCTTTTCACAGAAAGCAAACCTTAGAGAAATGCCTATTATTTTACAGTGCTTCTCTCTAATAAGAGCAAATCATCCCTCCTGAATAAAATCGGGATATATTTATAATCATTGTGTGGCTGTTTGATTGTATGACTGTGTGTCAGGGCTTTAATTAAAAGGAAAGTAGTGTGCATTTGAAATTATTAACTGAACATATTAGTTTACATTTAAGTCTGTGTGTGCTTAGTCACAGATTGTCCCTCAGGAAGAAAGGCCCTCATCTTCCAAAAGCAGAGTCTTGACTCTGTTTCTCCTAATTCTATGAAAGTGCAGTCCTGCTTGCCAAAAGAAAGCCAGCTCCCTTTCTTTTTTAATTCCTTTCTCTCATCAAACCAAGCACACTGTCTAGCACTCTGAGACAGGATAAAACAGCAAGACAGCCCAATTCACTCCCAGTAAAGAGGAGAAGGGAGCTGACACACTTGATTAGTCATTGCCATCTCCCTGCTGCTCTCAACACAATACAGCACCTGTGGCAAGGAGCCGAGTGCCCCTTTATGCTTCTCACTTGATGCACTCATTCATTACATTCACACATTCAGAACGTGATCTTTGATGAGTAAGGAGTTATGTTCAGTAATGAGACACGTCCAGTAATGAGGAGTGAATTTTTCCTTAGTGAAATGTTATCTGTTGGAAAAAAAAATGCTTTCTGGCAGAGAAGAAATTGCAGATCTTTAAATACTCCAGTGCTATTAAAAATCCTAGACCTTAGCAAATGATTGACAATATTTCAACAACAGGGAAGTGGTGACTGGGATCTTGTCTGTGAAAACAGATGGTGCTTGACACTTCTCTGGAAGAACCTGTCAGCCCCTTTAGAACACCAGGTCATCTAGACTGCAGTATAAAAAGAGAATATTCTTGTCCTGAAATGCTTACTATGTAACTTTAAAAATGCAATGGTGTACTAATTGCCATGGGAAGGCTCCAGACTTACAGAAGGTGTGAGTGGTGCAGCAGTCTGGGGAGAGCCTTGTTCTGGGCTCAGCTAGCACTTTGCTGGATGCAGAGGACTGATGTGTTTGTGTAAAGGAAGCTGCACACACATGGAGCTACACATGCACAGATACATATCTCCTTTGACTATGGGTGACAGACATGCCTGTGTACATATTTGTGTGCATGTACACACAGAGAAACACTCTAACATAGGTACTTCAGCAAAGAAGGTAGGGACTAGCCTGACTTGTCCTATAGGCATTTGGTGATGGTTTGGATGTCCTCTTTGATTTAAGATACCTTGAAGATGACAGGTATTTACAGGCAGCTTACAACTTTCTCCAGCTTCAGGTGGAAGCTTCCAGGCCTCCACCACAGTGCCTAAATGACAGTAGACGCATGTGTTTGTGTGGCTGAATCCCACCCCACATACTGTAGTGTGGAATGCAAACTGTTATCTTCTGCTTTATGTATTCACCTTGTGACATATGTCATGGTGACAAAAAAAATCAGAAAATCGAGGGTTTTATCTGTTTGGAACAGTTTTACTTCATTACTGAGATGGGTTTCTCTCTCATTAATTTCATCTGGACAGTGTGCTTCAGTTTGCTGCTTTCACTAATGAGTCACCCTGTTTCCACTGTGGCTTGCTCACTCACTGAAGTGTGGGAAGAGATGTGCTACATGCAATGAATTCAGCTGGCTTCATACACCAGCTTGAGTGTCCAAGACTGTGAATGAAAGAACCTCAAGTTTATTTTTGCTTTTGCTTTGCACTTTTACAAAGGGAAGTGACTGACAATGGGAAGTGACTAACAAGTTCTTAATTAAAAATCACTCTAAAACCAGGCCTGACACCACTAAGAGCAAAAAAGCCTCAATCTGTATAGAAAATGTACATACCTAAATAAAGAAATCCAGAAACTAACTACTCAGTGACTGATTTTCTCCAGTAACTCACTTTAAACTATCCTTGTAAGTGTTGTCTTTATGCTTTGAAAACAAGCTATTTTTATATTGTAGTCCATGTTATCACTTTGATTTCCAGAGGTGAGTATGCATTTTGTCCCTATCTGCAACTCTTTTATAAATGTTTCTTTTCTTTTTTTTTCTTTTTTTTCCCTTTTTTCTTTTTTCCCCCTCTATAATAACTAACTAACTAACGTGCCATGGGATTTTTTGTAGGATCATATCATTAGTCTACATTTCTAGGAGTGACTCTCTGTTTGAGGGCAACTGTGCTAACCTACAAGACTGAGTGAAGCATTGAAATATTCCTAGAATTCAGGAAGAGGCTTGATCCTTGGTTTAAAATTTGGGATGAGAACCAGGCCTGTACTGTATGTCTCTTAAGCCTTGCTTTCTGCAACTTCTCAATTCTGACCATATTATTTGAAATTTCATTTGACCTACTTCAACGGTAGATCTAACTTTTGTCTTGATCATATCTTGAGAAAAGCATTTCCACATTTGTCCCTGTCAAGAGTTCAATACTCTCTGACCAGGAAGAGGGTTCAGTGTTTATTATAAAATCTACTAATGTGGCATGTTTGTGATTTTGATTTAACAGAGTGCATCAGCAATGTACTGATAGCATAATAGAAAAATAGCATAGTGCTTGTATACTGGTTGAATCACAGAACAAAGCTGTTTCTCATTACCGGTCTCTGTGTGCTCACTGTCAGGATGCTGAGCATCCCCAGTCCCTTGGAAAGCATGCATGGATTAAAGCCAGATTGAGCTGTCTTCCAATTTTGTTCTAGTAGATGACCAGATTTTATACTTCATGTTGGGCTAAGGCATTTACATGTCCTCCCAGCCCTGGCACACCAGTCTGGGTAGCTCAGGAAGACATAATTGTGTGTTAATTATCTCAGGGAACCTGATGATCTAACAGTGCAGCTGTCTTATCTAAAAACATTACCCTTCATTCTCCCTGGTGTTGAGATAAGCTTAGCTTTCTTTATGATGCATTTTTTTTCCTAAGCTCACTGGGGTTTATCCCTCATCTCTGAACATCCCTTCACTGTGAAGGTGTGCTGTTCAATCACAACCACACAACAGCTGCTTTCTCCCAGGTATAAATTTGCAATATATTTTTCCCTAAAAAGCATTGTATACAGTAGAAATATCACACCTCAGGTTTTTCTTCTGAAATAACACCATGCAAATTGCAGAACACAGCAGCTACTTTTACCTGCTGACCCCTTTTGATTATGACTATAGCAAATTGTTAGTCTTCGGCAAAATCTTCTGAAAAGTTATTTTTTTTAAATCTTTTGGGGAATTATATTCTGATTTTAAAAAGAAAAATCTAATGATTGTGGAAAGATAGGTATCTGAGAACCCATCATTAGCACTGAAGTAAGACAGGGAGTCAATACAGATAGTTGGCTTGGAAATCTGCAGGAACTGTTGCTTTTCTACAGCTGAGTCATATAGTACAGAAAATCAAGTTAGAGAGGTCATTGCTCATGTGAATCAAGTGACTAAGAGAATGGTAACTACAACTCCTCTCTTTTACCACTCAGATCAGAATTTTTACTCTTTATTTTAAGCAGTGGGTGCAGAATATACAGAAAGTGTTATTTTTCTAGCCCTTTTTCCTCCAAAAAAAATCCTTTCCAAAGAAAACATGCAGCATGATGTTTTACATTTTACATTTACAAATTAGAACAGCATCATTCTAAATTGGCCACTTCTACCTTTTTTAAGTTATTCACATTATAATGTATAGGTTATGAAATAATCTATAAATTTATTTCAGTGATCGCTAGATTTATCCAAAGTATGTGTCCAGGTTTGCCTTTATGTAAAGGCATATACAGGAGGCAACATCTCTGCAGTTTCTGAGCAAGGCACTGACATACAAAAAATGAAGCACAGAGAATGGACTCAGCCAGATACAGTCACAGGTTATGTCCATAGGAGTAAATTAAATATGCTTGAGCATATTTCAATGAAAACCAGTAATTATTAAAGTTGATTCAGTCACAGATGGACAGTAGTGTTAGATGAGTAACAAAGTTTTCTGTAGTACATCATATAGCTGAGCCCCTGTTTTGACTTTAGGTCTAAACTTCTTGGCTATCCACCTTCTCCAGCTCTTGGAATGCCTTTACAAAAGTCCCTTCATGGGTGAGTAAGGTGATATCCTACAAGTATCCATTCTTCCTGATCTCTTTCCAAACCCTTCTACAGACCATTTTCAGGCAGTTCGAAGGATATTAAGGATCATTTTATAGTATCTGAGTCTGAATCATAAAATCATCTTTCACCTGCTCAATGTCTGCTGAGTGACTGCTAATGGTGTGATTGATGCTTATTTTGGTTCTGGGTCATTACTGGTGGATCTTTCAAAGCCATGAAACTGACCTGTTGCCATCACAAAGACAAACAAAATTGGGCTCAGTAATGAAAAGCATTTTGTGAAGACTTTCCTTTTCTCAGCTGGAGAAATGGGGTTGTTCATCAAACTAGTTTAATTTATTCAAAATTCATGTTTCTATATTCGTTTTCTTAATTTGCAGCCCAAAAGGGAGGCAGTGTTATGCTTGTATGTGAGAAATGACAATGATTGATACGTCTTGGAGAGAGCTGCAACTTTCCAGTGATTCTCTGCTCTTTCCTTAATTTCCATAATTTACAAAACTGTAAGGAAAATCAGGTTTATTCTAGTTGACTGGTCTTATTATGGTTCATTTTCTCCTTTTAATTTTGGGAATATGTTGACCTGCTTCTTTGATTAGATAACCTATGTTCTTTGCCTCTCCTTCAATTTTGGATAACTAGAGAATCTCTTAGATTTATCTTTCAATAAGTTAAATTAGGGAGGTAGAGTCTTCTATATATCTGATGTGTTGATGATGTAGAGATGTCTTCAGATAGTATTTTATAACTATATTATATGGAACATGCCAACTTGGGTTGTTAGGCCTCAGAGAAAGACCTGTAATTCCTATACCATACAGTGAGTATGGTATACAATAGTGTGTGAAAATTGTGATTTATTTCTCCTATAATAATTGCAGAGATCTACGCTTGGGCCAGTCCTCTCATCAGTATCCCATACTTGAGAAAAACGGGCACTTCTTAGATGTGGTTCACCTGACCTATTTCAAATGTCTGCTTTAGGAAGAAGTCAATAATGCCCTGCAAGGACTTACTTCTCTCTACTGCCAACATGACTGTATTACTTCAGACATGGGCCCCTGCATGATAAACATCAGCATTGTATCAGCCTCCTACTTCATCATTTCTCATCTGGAACTGTAGCGTCCGTAGGTGTTGTACAAGCCTGGGGTACCACTTGTCTCCAAATTGGTGCCGGGCTTGCGGTTTTGTGCTGTGGCTGTGCCAGCAAAGAGCAAGGATATGAGTGACTGAAAATAGTCCCTAACCCCAGATTGCACGTGGGCCTACTGACTGCCTTGTGTCTATTTTGAAGTCTTTTGTCTGTCTTTGTTGCTACAGGCTCTCTTAAATACACTCTAGACTTGAATGCTTCTTAACTCTATGTCCTCAGTTTCAAAGGGTCTAATTTATGAGTTTTTTGAGCTTTTGTGCCAAAAAAAAAAGAGTCTAAAAAGTGGGAATACATATTCTACAAGACAGATAACAGCTTTAATTGTAATTTTTCAATTCAGCCTACATAAACTATGCCTCAAACACAGGAGAGCACAATGTGCAGATTTGTTGCATTAAGCAACACTTTATTTGCAGATTTTTCTGACCAATGAATAAATAGCCTAAAGAAGGACTTTTTTAATGAACAATTTGTCACATTCTCATATGCTGTGAACTGATGGCTACATTATTTTACCTTAGCTAAGTGTATAACCATATAATTAACTTTATCATTATCTAGAGTATTTTTTAATGCAGATTTTTTTTTTAGGATATACTCAAGACAGTGTAAATATGAATAACAATAAGACAGAATTCCCCCTTTGTCTCAACTATTTCAAGAATTGTAAGTTCTTTGATATGAAAAGCTATAGATCAGGACTTTAATACTTAAAGCCAAAATCATCATGTCTGGACTTTCTAAATATGGATTTGATGAAGCAAATAAAAAAAAAATTTATTTCTATTTTAGAAATAAAAAAAGGCAGAAAAACAAAATCAAATGTTTTGTTCAATGAACAGTCACTTGAAAGTACTGGGTTAAGAGGTGGACTTGATGATACTTAAAGGTTTTTTCCAACCTAAATGATTCTATGGTACTATGATATTTAATGTTCAATGCATTATCTTCCTTTTTGTTTCTTTTCCTTTTTTTTTTAATGAGTATTTCTGTTCAAAAGCTTCTTTATTCCAAAGTCTTCCAATTATTCTCACTCACACTTTCAGCAAAATTATCTTCTATCTAAAGTAGTTAGATTAAATATTTTAATATTAAATATTAAATATAGATTAAATATTTTATCAGAGAAGATCCTTTACACCCTGGTATTTTTCTTAGTGTCCAAATTACTTGAGTTTATGCAATATATTTTTATTCTGAGGAAGAGCAAGACATTTTTTGTGTTGAAAATAACAGTAGGAGAGGCCAGAGTCATGGGAGAGGGCCATACCATAAACTTATGCTCTTCTGGTAAATGTGATCATCCCTAAAAAACTAGAGAAAGAGAGAAGTGAATGTAGCTCATGATCCAAAAGAAAAACTTATAAATAAATTTCAGCATCATCTTTCTTAATATGATGAATTAGTGAAAAAGGAATAAACAGCCTGACACCTCAAATACATCATGGAAGAAATTTCTTCCTCTCCAGTACTACATGCAAATGTATACTTGGAAATTTTATATTCTTTTTGTCAACAGTCGTGTAAGTTTCCACACATATTTAAACAATGAAGTTGACTGGATGATGGACAGGAACCTCTTTCTTTTGTACATCAGGCTCCCTTGTGACCACTTGTTATCATGTGGGTGCTGAAATTTAATTAAAATGCCTATTAAGAAGAAATCTCTAGAAATATATTGCCTTCAGTGGGTAGATACTTAATTTCTTTTTAAAATGTTGACTTAGCTGTGCAAAGCAGAGCTTTATTTATTGGAAAGATGAATATGAATGAAATCCTCTTCTTTTGTTTTCTAGTGAAAGCATACTGCTGATAATGCTTTTAACTCAGATTTTATCATTAGCCTATTGCCATTGGCAGATATAAAAGCACAGAAATTTCACAGCAACTTCTGAGTCACCAAGTTCAACCCTGTATCATAGACAAACTGAACAAACCGCTATAAATGTATGATGCTCTGTTTGAAATAAGCTGCATTAAGTGCTTTGCATTACACTTTAGGAAAAGAAGGTTTAGAGAATTTATTTTGGACTACTAGAATTCTCCTTTTTCTAAATTCACATGTGAACTTACTAATGGTCCCCAGACAAGCTGCATATTTTAAAGCCATTCCTTACCTTGGTTCACCTTGCCCCTGGATGTGCAGCAAGCACTGATGTGACTGAATTGCACTTACGTGGCAAGGTTTTGGTGGGTGGTGCTGCAGGGGTGGCTCCTGTGAGAAGACACCAGAGGCTCCAAGACAGACCCACTGCTGGCCAGGGCCAAGTCCATCAGTGGTGTTGGCAGAACCTTGTTTGTGATAAAATATTTAAGAAAAGATGAAAAATTCTGGAAGAAAGGAGATATAAAATGTGTAAAAAACAACTCCACAGAAGGAGAGGGTGCCAGAGCAGAGACTCCTCTGCAGACTAGGATGAAGACCATGGTGAGGCAGCTGTGCCTCTGCAGTCCCTGGAAGATCCCTTGCCAATGCATGTGGATCTGTCCTTAAAGAAACTGCAGCTTGTGAGAGCCTGCACTAGAGAAGGGTCCAGGCAGGACCCGTTGACCAGTGGAGAGGGGAGTCCATCCTGGAGCAGCTGTTCCTGAAGGACTGCACCCTGTGGAAGGGACCCATGCTGAAGCAGCTCATGAAGAATTGCATTCTGTGGGAACGACTCACGCTGGAGGAGTTCATAGGATTGTCTCCTATGGAATCAGGTGAAGAGTGGGAGGAGGAAGAAGCAGCAGACATGAGGTGTTACAAACTAACCACAGTCCCCATTCTCTGTCCCCCTGTACTTCTGTCATGGAGAAGCTAAAAGAATTGGGAATGAAGTTGAACCTGGGGCAAAGCAAATGGAAGAGGGAAGATGTTCCACAATTATTCTTGTTTGTCATTATCCTGTTCTGTTTGATTGGCAATCAAGTAAATTAATTTCTCCAAGATGAGTCTGTNTTTTTTTTTAATGAGTATTTCTGTTCAAAAGCTTCTTTATTCCAAAGTCTTCCAGTTATTCTCACTCACACTTTCAGCAAAATTATCTTCTATCTAAAGTAGTGAGATTNCCTGTCCCTATCTTGACCCATGAGGTTTTGGGTCTTATTTTCCCCCCTATCCTGTTGATGGAAGGGGAAAGACAGAGCTGCTTGATGAGCTCTTGCCGAGGTCAACCCACCACAGTTCTTTGTGCTGCACAATAGGGAACTCTTTCGAATTGAATATAAGAATAGTAATTGGGAAAGGTAATGGGCAAAACATGGTCTGAACAGTGCTAGAGGGCAAAATTGTTCGGAAATTTATTTGCAGCTTCAGTGAAGGGATTAGG
Organism: Drymodes brunneopygia; assembly: GCA_013400955.1. Lineage (NCBI taxonomy): Eukaryota > Metazoa > Chordata > Aves > Passeriformes > Petroicidae > Drymodes > Drymodes brunneopygia. Next base: position 523,879 of record VZTZ01021311.1, on the reverse strand, counting down.
GGTGAAATGTGTGTGAATTGTCTGTATTTGTCAGTGTTGAAATGATGCTTTAATTTTTTTGGTTGCATTTGTAAGAAACAGGTGTTTAAAGAACGTATGATTTCATCTATATTTAATTAATTGTTAGCAGTGGACAGCCAGCAGGCAACAGGTGCTGAAATACCTTTGCCAGTCCATGTATAAAGTTAAGCACTTTCAAAGTGCCCTCTAGGTTTAGGCCTTTTTTAGGCACCCAGCCTAGTGTAATTTTCTTTTTCAGGCCTTTTGTTCAAATCCTTTTAGGCTTTTATTTACCTTTATGGCTCTTTTAGAGATACTGCCTTCTACAGGATCTACTCTGCAACGTATATACACATTTTTCCTTTAAGTTCTCAGGAGCCACTTTCAGGAAGCAGCATCATAGAATCTATATTGTTGTATGCAAGTTATCTTTTTGTTATAAATAAAAAAAAATTTTATACCTCAAAAAACCATAACTTCTAGATCTACAGATAACCAGAGTGTTGATCTTTATTACTGAATATTTATGTTTCTTTTTCTTGAGCCAGTTTTGGGGTTTTGACTGTAAAAAGAAGGGGTTTTTTTACTATATCTAATTTATTTAAATATAAGAAGTTAATTCCATCAGCTTCTGATCAGCCCTAATTAATGATCACTTCAAAATGTCGCTCAAAGCGTAGGCTCAAAATGTAACTTAAAATGTAGTGTCCACTTCTTTGAAAAATCTCTTTCTTTCCTAAGGTGTTCCTACATCCTGGGATTTTTTTTAATCACAATTGTGAATGAGTGTAGATTTATCAGCACCATAGTTTGTTTAACATTGTATTTCTTCTTCAGCAAAAGCGGAAAGTTTGCACTATTAACTACAATTTAAAGTAGATTTGTTATTTCTCCAGCACACCTTTTTTCATCCCATAGATTAGTGTTTAATTAAAGAGATAACTGAAAAACAGAGTACAAGAAGAAAATTTAAACTCTCAGTCCTAATGCATTAAAGTTCAAGACCAGTTCTCTGCAACAGTGTATACATATTGCAGAGCAATAGAAGACTTAAAAAGCCCACAAAGTATTTCCCCATGATCACATTAAAATTTTGGACTTGCTATTTCCTTAAAAAAGATATTACCAAAGTTACAAATGTTGATTGCAATTTTGACCACACTGAAAGTCATCCTGGAGCCTTTTTTTCACAGGTGCCTTTAGTGAAGCCTTTTTAAAAAAAATTTCCTCATTGACAATAGCTGTCTATAATCTCTTTTTTTCTCTCACTGACATTTTGTTTTTACTCTCAGCTTGGTCCCAGCTCTCCCACTGCATCTGTAGTATTTTATGATTATGCAGAATTCCAGCTGAATTACTGAGGGCTTGCATTGAAGACAAGACCCATTCTTATGAAACCTCTCAGCTCTCTCAGACAATACCTGGGAATAGCCAAGAGTTAGAGCAGACAATGAACAATTTCTAAGAGGCAGTTAAGTTTTTTTTTTTGTTCCAGGAATCTGTTTTGACTATGTTTCATTTGTTGCATACACATATCCTTACTATCTCATGGCATGGCCTCCACTTGTGAATTACCTAAAAGTTAGGTGCTGCCTTGGAATCAGTCGCAATCCCGGAGCTTCAGGAGTGGTGTGACGTGAATGTCATGCTTGCATTAGCACTGAGCAAAGGTGTGGGTGGGATTTGTTCTAATTGGGTGCTGCTGTCTTGTCTTGGCTGCTTGCTCTCTGCAGAGTATTACCACTGATAGCTGCAGGTGACTTATCTTACAGAAACATCCATATCACAGCACTTGAGATAGACAGGACAGAAATAGTTCAGTGCTTCCAGCCCAGCAAACTCCTTAGGTACTGAGATAAGCAAAGAGGAGGTGGTGTCTTCCTATTGCATAAGCAACAGCAACAATAAAGAAAACCTTCTTTTGCCTTTTTCTCACAAAAGTGTGAGCCCAGTAACAAGAAAACCTTTCACATTACAGTGCCTGAAGTAAAATCTGTGTATTTATCCACACTCCAGGTCATGTCCATCATCCTTCCTTTCTACTCTGTGTTTCTCCTAACAGCATCAGCTACCATTTCATCAGCTCCTGCTATCACTTGTTCCTGATCCCTTTCCTAGTTCTCCTGGGCAGAGGACCTCCCAACAGCCATCCTCTGCCTTGATTTTCCTGTAACATGATGTGGTAACTTCACCAGAAAGCAAAATATGGACTGTTTCAACCACCCTGTAAAGACTGTCTTAGATGATGAAAAAGCACATCAGGAAACTGTAAAAATCTTTATGAGGTTATGCCATATATGTTAAATGAGGAGAACAGGAATGTGAGAATAGAGCCCTAGGGGAAAAGCAGTGCTGTAACTGACTGAGCTGTATTTGCAAAAGCATTTTACTCTCTGCAAGAGCAGAAATGCAAAAGGCTTTCCTTCTTAATATATTTAGAGAAATGACATTGTGATGATGAAAATCTAAACAAAGAAAAATACAGGTGTTTTATATCAACTTCTATTTCAGTGGTAATATTAGCCTGGCTATTACTGGAATTTTCAGCTGAAAACTGAGGATGCTGATTTTTTCAGCATAGCATATTTTAGTGGATATCCAGCATTAGAAATAGAAAGGCAAATCTGTAAAAACAAATTTTCAGCGTCTAGTTGCACCAATTAGGAACAGTATTTAGCTCTGTAACTATGAATTTACAGGTGAGATTTACTGCTTCTGTGTATTCACTTCCAACATAAATGCTGGCAGACTGTATAAGCAGGTGCCTGTCATTTCTCTGACTAGTTTATTCTTCATGGAAAGTTTCCCCCTAAGCTTTGTGTAAAGATGAACTGACACTAAAAGAAGAAAAATAAGTTTCAGAAATTATTTTAAACAAAGACTTCAAAACAAAACTAATCAACTAAATCTTACATTTTGAGTGAGGTCATTATGTGAAATCTTGTTTTATTCATAACAAGACAAGAAAAATAATTAGGATTTTATCATCTTACTTTTATACTTTGACTTTAAAAAGTACTGAGGTTCTACGTGCTGGATTTTTTAAGTACCTAAAACAACTCATTCATTTTCAATTTTCACAATCCTGAATGCACAAATGCATTCAGAAAGTTTTTAGAAAGAAGAAAAGTTAAAAAAGAAAGAAGCTTGACCCTATTGCTCAACTCGTGTTTCTTTTTTCAGTAAGTGCATGCAATTATTTTTCAGCACTCTTGACTTTTTAGGAAAGAATTTGATTCCAAAATTTTTAGAGTTGCTAAAAGATAAGCACAGTGACAAGAAATTTTGATTGTATGTTCTGAAGTGAGGTAGATCAAAGAGAAGAAAAGGTAGCTGGCAAGTAAGGGGTCTGCTTTGAGAGGAGAGTGCAGAGCAAGACATGATCCGTGAGTTTAGAAGAGGGAGAAAGAGGTTCAGGGTGCTACAGGGGAGGATGCAGGAAAATCCTGGGATTCTATCTTGATAAAATATTTCTGGTTTGCCCAGTGTATAACACATTCCCATCTTCTATTTCCATTCTTGTAAGGTGTTGGTGCCAAGGCTTTGGTAGCAGGTGGGGAAAATGCATGTGCTAGGTGTGGCCAGGGACTGCCACTTGATGGATACGGCCAAGTGCAGATGTCTCCTAAAAAGACACACCTCAGGACACAGCTGAATCTGTCAGCCAAGCTGGTGGTGTCTCTGGAAAACTGTGTTTTAGAAAGGGCAAAATGCCAGACAGCACTTATTTTGTAACAATGCCTCTGTTTCATTTTATCTCGTAGATTGTCCCACCTAACAGATTACTGATGCTGATATTGCAATGCAAATCTTTTAAAAAGGCTATAAAACATACAGGAAAAAAACAGAACAAAACATTACATTATATCTTCGGAGTGCTTTGGGAAGATGAGTTTTTCTGCCTGTGTGACCCCTGGCGCTGGGCTTGCACAAAACTTCCACAATGGATCAGCAGCAGACCCTTCTTTCACCAACCTGTTGCCACAAGACTGATATTCTTGGGAACATTTTCTGCCATTCTTGGTTGAAATATATTTCTCACTACTTTAAATTTAGATAGCCTTTGATTATAAAGTATCTCCTTTCTGGAATAAAGAAGAATGTGAAACTTGGAATCACAGAACCTGCATCACAGAGAAAACCAGCTAGCTCTGTAGGCACTGGATCTAAAAGAGCTGAGGTTCTGGCAGGTTTGTAACTAAAAGTTAAAATACCTCCTATCTGCTAAGGTGTGAACTATATCAAAGCCTTCCTCACAGCTGGAGTCATCATGACATTTCTGTTTCAAGATTAACACTGGGCTTTTCACCCTGCTGCTCTGAGTCCCACAGATAATATGTAAGAGAAAAAATAAACTCTTCCTTCTGGTACTGCATCTTTGAAAACGAAGTTATTTTGATTTATTTAGTAACTTCATGTCACTTGCCAATCTTCCATCACCTGCCTTCTTATCCAAACTGTGGATGATAAACAGGCAAAATTCTCACATTGTGACAGGCATAGATTTTTTGAGATAGACGTCAGCCAAGCTTCTCATACCAAGTATATCATTTTTCATTGCTGAAACTAAGAACGCTTCAAAAATATGGATGATGCAAGCAGTTCATGAAAAGCTGCTGGACAAGTTCCTGAAATTATAGGTAACAATCTAAAAGAATTTCATAAAGGCACTAATAAAATTATTATGTTTGCTAGATAAGCTGCACTGTAGTGCAGAAGCTTCCTTCCCAAGTTTGTGAAAATAGGGTGAGAAAAGAGAGCTTAGGTCACATGAAGAGTGAACCTATCTGTGATAGCAGAGAGACTGTCACAGAGCATTTGGCACATGTGGCAAGGTTTTGTTAGCTGGGGGATTGCAGGGGTGGCCACTGTGAGAATAGACCAGGCCCCCTGTCATCAGAGCCAGTGCCAGCCCACTCCACCTGAGCTATCACGGGACACGGCTGATAAAAAACCCTGCACAGCAGCTGTGAGAGAGGAGTGAGAAAAATATGAGTGAAAGAACCCTGCAGATGCCAAGGTCAGAGAAGGAGTAGGAGAAGGAAGCGGTGTTCCAGGCACCAGAGAAGAGATTACCCCGCAGCCTTTGGAGTTCAGCTTTGGAGGAGATGTCCACACTGCAGTCCATGGAGGATCCCATGCTGCAGCAGGTGGATACGCCCTGAAAAATGGTGCATCCCATGAAGAGACCATGCAGGAACATGGAGAGGAGCACACAAAGACACAGGATTTCTATCATGATGTGTGGCCCATGGGGAACCCACACTAGAGCAGCATGTGAAGGACTGTCTCCAGTGGGAAGGACCTCACACTGGAGCAGGGGAAAAATGTGAGAAGAAAAGAATAGCAGAGAGGAGATTCTGGGACCACAACTCCCCTTCTTCATCTCACAGTGCCACTCTGCATAGTGAGTGGGAGAGTTGAGGAACAAAGGAGTGAAGCTGAGCCTGGGAAAAAGTGGTGGTTAGGGGGAAGATTTTTTAGTTTTGTATTTGCTTTTCACTATCCTATACTGTTTTTAATTGGCAATAAATTAAATTAATCTTCCCCAAGTTGAGTCTGTTTTCCCCATGAGGGTAATAATTAAGTGACGTCTCTATCTCAACCCAAGAGATTTTTTAGTCTTATTTTGTCCCCTCCATCCTGTTGAGAAGGGAAAGGGATATAGTGACTGAATGGGTGCCTGGCAGCAAATCAAGGCCAAGTCTAGTACAGAGACAATCATGAGTTAATGAAATAAGTAAGTTTTGATCACATCTCTCTCTTCAGGAAGCTTTGTCCTAATTTGATGGTCGTCATCTCACTGTTCAGACCTGTGTATCTACAGAGACAGAGTGTAACATATTAAGGAAATGCTGAGGGTTTCCAAAAAGAGAGGAAGTTTCCCAACACTGTGATCCCTTGAAAATAGGTGTCTAAACTGTGACCTCTGTCAAGGATGCTTGGATTGCTACTTAAGGACAACTTACAGTGGTACAGAAAATAGGGTAGCTGCATAGTCATTTTATCTGAATTGGTGGTTATATGCCAGTGGGAGGGAAGTCAAATCCTCCAAGTAAAACCAGCTGGGTGCAGTTAGAAATGTGTTCTCAAACAGAAGTGCTGACATAAGGCAAATTTCACAAGTAGAACTAACTGTAGGACTAACTTTCACTCGTGGTATATGAAATCTCAAAGCAAAAAATTTAAAGAAATAGATATAAATGGAGGTAAAAATCAAGACAACATATTGCCTTTTATTCTGTAGCTCTTATTATTACTGTCCCTGAAGAGATGTGAGAAACCTTATATCTTACATGTGCAAACACTAATGCACTTTCAGGAATCTTGACAGGAAGATATGTCTGCACTTTTCTAAACATAATAAAAGATGGTATTCTTGGCTCTTTCCTTCTTATCCCCTAATTCCCAGTTGGTTTTTTTCTACTGTCTGCTCTGACTGCTACAATCCTTACAGTTTCAGCGCAAGAAGTCATGCTTCCCTCTGCTTCATAAGAGTGGACAAAAGCCTGTCAACAGCCCATAAAAACTAAATAAAAATGAATCAAACTTTTAAATGAACATTTCCACAGATTTTGTACACATTTAAGTGTTTCCAAATGCAAAAGTATTTGAGAATGAAAAAAATAACTGAAATACGCCTCACTTAGGTTTTCTGTTGGTTTGCAGTGAAAATGAGTCCTTGCAGGAGAAAGGACACAATTATTTTGATTCAAGTTTCTGCAAATGTCCCCAGGTCTTTTTCTGCAAAGTTGCTTTTAATCAGATGGGCCCCAGTCTGCTTTGTTGCATGGAGTTATTATAAAAGGTACTTAAGTAAAAAAACTCTGTCTCTAACATTTTTATTGTGAGGTTGGTCAAACACTGGCTCAGCTTACCCAGAGATGTTTTGGATTGTTCCCCTTGGAGATATTTAGAAACCATCTAGACACAGTCCTGGGCCAAGTGGCCCTGTTTGAGTAGGTGGCTTGGACCAGATGACTTCCAGAGTCTCCTTCCAACTTCATCCATTCTGAGATTCTGTGAACTGAGATTTGGCTGCTGGATAGGCACTATTTCTGCATCAGTGGTATGTGATTACTGAAAAAAATGTAAGTAACCTCATATTTGAGTGTCAAGATTATTCTTTGTTAAGAGAGGGATCCTTGAACACCAGGCTCCAAGACATGTGCTTCTCTCTGTAGCTTTGACTCTGCTAATGCATGTTTCATTACGCTTTCAGGACATTTTTTCACAATGTGTAAATTGATTTTTGTATAAAAGCAGCTTCACATTTGCCAGTGCTTCAATGTCAATACTCTTTAGGTCCCTGAAAATTCAAATACTAAATGAAGTTAAAATCATGTGAAGAAAATCATCAGGAGTTAGTCAAACAATTTTCTCATTTTTCTTTTCATTTCAACCACAATAACATCTCTTTCTTTCTCAGTGAGAACTGTAGTTTGGCTTTGTTAGAGAAAAACACTTCCCTGTTGCCATTACAGGATCCGTTTTTACTGCTTGCTAATCATGTTCTAACATAAAATCTGCATAACTAATCATAATTTTAGATAACTATCATTTGCCTCTAACCAGGGGAGTTCTGAAACACCTGTCTTAATATTTCTGAGTTATAATTTTGTTTTTCTCTACAGCTGTTGAAGCCACACATTCTATTTTTATAGTGGAAATGAAGTTTTATTTTGGGTGTGTGCATTAACACTAAAAATCAGTTTTGGTAGATGAGTAGAATGACCATTCCTGTTAATTCATGAAAACAAGAAATTTTGGGATAAACCAACAAAGAAACACAGGGAAATTTAGCCATGTGTTAGAAATCATTGTACCATAGCAAAATGAGCATTTAATTTTCATTGTTTGTAAATTCCAGCCAGATTCCAAACCTATGAATTCACAACTGTGGGAAACTGCACTTTTGGGACCTCTCAGGTCATCAGGGGTTAGAAAGAGTGGCATTTCTATGATTTCACAGTGCTGAGTAATTAGAAATCAATGGCTAACTGAATAAAAGTCTCCCCCATCAGGCTCAGACTGAGTCAGTGTAGTTGGCTGAGTTATTTTTGAAGGCAGAGAAGACAACAGCTTTCCCAGGAGTCTTCCTGGCCTTCATGGTAGGTGTGTGTGGCCCCTAAACCTGGCTGACCAGTGCTTGCCAAGCTGTCACTTCTCCACAGGCTTGCTCTGAGTACACTGGTCATACATGACATCTTTTTCTGGAAAGCATCCTTCAGTAGGTCAAGAGGGTTCTTTTTGCAGACAGAGTGGGGTTTAACACCCCACTCATGTATTGTATGTCAGTGGGGAGGTTTGAAATAGTGGAAAACAACAACAAAAAATATTTAAGCAGAGCTGTGTATCTTTTTCATTACCCTTTGCTTTATTCTGGTATTTAACCTTTGGTCACTCTGATGAGTCTTGCTTGGTCCTTGTATCCATTATACTGTCAGACAGGGTACACCACCAGGAGCATAATGATGTTCCTGGTGCCATTTCAAATCTCAGTATTCCCTGTCTTTATACTGTATTAGTCACATGATTCATTATTTAGTATTGCACATCTAACTGTATGGACTGACAGTTACATTTCATTTAAAGGGAAGTGGGAATAGAAATACAGGGGGGAAAACTAGGTATCTCAGCTCTTATTTGAACTACATCTAGCCCTTCCTCTCCTAAAGGTAGCATCTCCCTGCAATACTAGGTGGGCTAGGATTCTCTACTTACAAATGTGTAGAGATTCTGGGCTTTGCTTTTGACAAAGCTTGTGTTTCTTTCTTCTTGGAAATTTAGGATTCATTTCTGTGTCAGATTTTTACCGGATTGTTACAGTTCCTGCTGATGGCTTATCATGAGGACTTTATAGTTTAGGGTGATATAACAGAAAATTTAATGAGATCCTGTCCTGTGGTTCGTTCATGTGTGCAGGTCATGGAACCACAAGACTCCTTCTTGGCAGGCAGAGAGATGCTGAACATGTGGATGAACTTAATTATTTTCATCATGATGTGGTCGTTACTTTGGTATCTGGAAATCTACTAAAGAATACCAACATTCTACTATTGCAACTTTAACTAAATTTTTAATAAGAAAAGTACAAGTTTGGCTCTCAGTTAATTTTAAGCTGTTGCTTCCTATTTTGCTCTCAATATAATCCCTAAGCCCATAAAACTCTCCATATGAGTCATTAATTTATGGATCTGCTTTTTGTTTGGTCAGATCCACAAGATGTGGAGCATAGTGTCTTGTGTACCTGCCAATATTTTTACTGAGAGTCTCAAAGACTGAGGCGGAGAGGGGGCTAAAACAGTATATATACAACCAGAGTTCCGATATTGCAAATAATGTACAGGAATGGCTTGAGCATCTGTGTACCTGTTACACTCAATGTGTATACTGAACACACTGGATTGACACACAATATTTTGTCTATATCACATAGGAAATTTTTGCTTGCCTTCCATGTTCGATTTATTTCTGATAAATAATTCATTTGAGCAATTGGTTTTGAATCATTGCTCTCTTGGTATGAGAACATTGACTAAGTTACAAGGTGAACAATTTCTGTGGAGCGCAAGCTGAAATGAGTAAGAGAAGTACCAGTATAGTAAAATATCTGACTTCTGTGAGAGACTGGAAGGATTGCTGTCTCAAAATATTTTGGGTGGGGGAAAGGGGCAGGTCGGGCCTTGCCTTTCATGTACCCCCAGCCCTGCTGTAGCCACCAGTCCCTGACAGACCGGAGGCAATGCTCTTCACCTGCCTCTGGAACCCTATTCTAACCCCAGAATGGCCAGATGGTTGGAAGTCCCACCTTGGAAGGGCCCATGAACGCCAAAGATATTTAATCCAGGACATGCAGTGAGCACATGTCTTGACCCTACCGCCTCTTGGGATTTCTATCAGCTGAATGCTGCTGGAACAAGACTTGTTCTTTTCTATATCTATTCTGTCTTTCTCTCTTTCTCTTTCTTCTACTAATTCCCTCTTCCTGGAGTTTTGACTAACTTAAAATTGGGCTGGCTTGAAGTCTACTAATTTGAATGGCAGAGTTAATGCTTTGATAAGTGTTTAATGTATTTTAAACTTTTGCCAAAGTAGTCTGATTTTATGAAGTTGCCAATGAAGTTTTTTGTTGCTTTGACCCCTTGAGAATATCCTGTCAGTATTTCTCCCTTGCATCTCATTCAGAGTACATGAAACACCCCAAGCCCTTTTTAAGAGTCTCATTGAATGAGTTTTCTGGGGCCTTATAAATGCACCCATGCATATCTGATGAGAAGCCCATGAAGGTCAAATAATGAACAGATAAGTGTCAGTCCTTGTGGGAGACTGGAAATGTCATCAGATTAGTTATGTGATTTTGCATATATAAGCTCAGCTCAAAATAGATGCGATTGAAATATCACTGAGACTCTTGAGAATTATTCTAATATCCTTCCATCATGCAGTTTTTAACAATACATATAATTTTCACTGTTCTTAGGAAGTTTTCATATACTAACTAGGCAGATGAGAGATAACCCTTAGAAGAGTCATCATTTGCATTTCCAAACAGATCATATCTCTCTATGTCTCCTTCATATGTATCTCTTCAGAATACTTGAGCATGAGAGTGAGGGACTTGGTTATTTGTTTTGTGAACAAATGATTACAGGCACAGGCAGGCAGCAGTGCTAACAGGATACAGAGGAGATTACTCTCAATACCATGATTTTGGAAAATCAGTCTCAGACACTAAATGCTCAGGACTTTCATGATAACAAGCTAAATGATCAAAGTAGATGAGAAACAGAAATTCTGATTTCTCCACAGACATTTCACCCATGTGGGTCTCAGCCCTCCAAGTGCACACCTGCACTTAGGAGCTCTGCACAGAGGTCTGCAGGCATCATCAGGCGTTTCCTTAGCAACAGGAGCCATGTGTAGGCTGTCCAAGCTGCTTTTCCTGAGCCAGGTTTCCTTGGCAGCGAGGATAATGCTTAGAAAGGAAAAAAAAAGAGGCAGACCAATTCCAATACATGAGTGAATTTCAGCAGTTTGCCTGTGCAGCCCAGGCTGCAAAAATAAATATTGTGCTTATTGAAATAATTTTTTTCTAAACATCTGTATGGACTGAGCCTTTCTCGGCTAAGACTGACAGAGAAGGTGCAGGGATGGCAGTATGTGCCTGGCCCAGAAAAGTGTCACACTGTCACAGCTCTCTGTGCACCACAGCGTGCTCCCAAGAGATTTGCATTCCTGCAAATGCAGCATCTTCCCCTGCAGGTCCAGTGGACACTGTGGCCCTGGGGAAGCAGCTTGCACGAGGACTGAGGAGTTGTGTACTGCCAGTGAGCTCAGGAGGAGTCCTGCAATTTGTGAAGGGCAGTGCTTAAATCAGTGAAGTTTCTCTGAGGAGCAGAGGTTAATCTCCACCATCAACATCACGAACCCTTTCATCACAAACCAACCTGTGCTCGCCACTGCTTGTAACATTAGGGAGGAAAGAGTACAGGGCTGCTGTTGCTGTCACTGACTGTAAACTTACCCACACTGCAGGCTCCTGGGGTATATCCATCATCACACAAATAGAATGGCACATCCAGCTCCTTGACAAGGCAGATTAACTCCTGCATTGTTGTATGGTACAGGGAATCAGGAGTAAATGTACCAAGTCAACTAGATTAAACATGTGGATATTTCACCAGAAGACTTAATCTGAATCATAAACTGTTTCAGAGGTATTTGAATTTAATTAAAATCTAAAATCCACACGTTGCTTCATCTATCTATCTATCAGATAACGAGATTTTATAATTTATTTCTCAAGTAAAACATAAAATAGAAAATGCATCCTTTGTATTATTTGCGTATTTATATTTGACTTAGGGCAGCACTTCTGTCTGAAATGTCATGTAATGACATACCCTAGAAGAAAGAATAAGAGAAGAAAGATTGATGACTAAGTATACAAAGGAGTTTCCTAGAAGCAGTTTCTTGCATTTGTACAGAAGCACAGTGTCTTAAGGGGTAGATTTTAATTTTTATACATGAAATAAAATGGATTATATATATAATGTATATAATTATACATATATATAAACACAAAATGCTCAAATTATCATTTATATTAGAAACACAATATTAACTTGAAAACAAAGCAAGATCAGAAAACTATGTAAACCAATTCAAATATTCCAAAGAAGATGAGCTCATTCTTACTGGGTTTTTTTAGAAATCACAAAAGTTTAGTAGGAGGCGTTACCAATTTTTTTTCTATGAACTTGGATCTGCTCCCACTGAATTCACTGGACATAGATGAGATCATTAATTTCTTCAGAATTACACAGAGACTTCTTTGATAGCCATTCTAGATTTTCCATTTGTCCCTTGATAATGAATTTCTGTCCCAGACTGTTGGTACCCTCTTCCTAATCACTAAAGCTTGCTCAAGCCTCCAGGAATACTTCCAAGGTTTGAGCAGGTGCCTAAACCATGCAGCTACTGAGCTGCATTGCTAACCAGAGATGACAGCACACATCTGCTACAACTGAGGTCCTAGTTGTAGGTCAATCAGTACAGCTGCCTGAACAAGACGGGTACTACAGTCCCAAAAAAAATCATGGTCTTCATTAGATCCACTCAATAATTTGCTCTTCAAAAAAATTTCTTGTAAGCACATGTACTGTCTCTTGAAATGCATCTTTTTGTCACCATTTTTGTTTATCTGAATGGCTGAACAATATTGAAAATGGCTTCTGGATGAATCTGTGGGGGTAGATGCATTTTGGGGTCCTGTCAAAGACTTGGTTTTATCAGACAGCTAAATTGGGACACCTATTCAAAGCAAAGCTTTAAAAATCCTTTCACAGTCTCTCATAAAAATGTACTAAGGTGAAAAGCAAATGCATTTGCTTACTATATTAAATTTCTCATGCTTAGGTGTCTCTAGCATTATTTATTTTAATGCTTTTTCTTTTTGAAAACTAATATGAAGACAGCATAAGGGAATTATACAGCTATTTGTCTTCAGGGCTCTATGATCCTAAGAACATATTTTATATGCACCCTGATGTGTAAGGATTATTTAAATCACCAGGAGAACTAATGAGTAAGTCTTTGAATGTCCTGTCACTCAGCATAAACTTTAAAATTGGAAATTAGTGGCATAATTTCTGTGGCACTTAAGAATGCTAAAGAGGAACTAAAGGACAAGACTTCTTTTACTTCTAACTGCAGCAGAGTTATGATCTCTGAAAACTTCCCTTTAGTCCAGAACATCCTTGATTACCATGTAGAGTCAGCTATTTATCTCTTTTGGGCTTTTTTACAGTACTGCAAAAGCTATTTGTACAGCCTTGGGCTAATTTTGGAAGAAGTATGTGATAATTCCTAAGCCCATGGAGTGCAATTTTTTAATATATGTTAATGTTCCAAAGTGTGAAAATGGCATTATGGCGATAAGTATGAATAAAGAACAAAATCCTTTAGACATAGCATATTGTTTAAATAGACATTCAGACATATGCAGTCAGCAATCAAAGTCTAACCATATTTGAAATATAAAAATTTTATTGTAGTGCTGTACTTTGTTATTTGTTTGTTTTAATTCACAAGGTTTTGGGTGAAATCGAGAGTACCGCCACAAGGAACAATGGGGACACTTGTCCAGTCACACTCCTTTGGAATCCAAATGTTACAAAACTGATTCTAATCACTGACCATTTCATCTTTCCAGGACATTAAATTAAGGATTGTGATGTTTCCTTATCTACCAGATGAAGCTTGTTTTACACTCTTCCTTTCCTATTGTGGTAAGGTTCCCCCAGAAAACCTCAAAATTTAATGATGACATTTTTGAAATACTCTGCTCCCTGTATTACAATGTTATGTACTGGTTAGCAGCTTTGGTTTTATTCCAGAGAGTAACAGTAAAATAAAAAGAGATTTACTGAAGAACTGAGGTAATAATCTGTGGCACTTCAATTTAAGATTGATCACTATTCCTGTAGTCCTTCTCAAATGCCCTGCTTGGGAATTTTGGCCAGTACACTGCTACATAAACAGAATCACAATACTGCATTGAGTATGGTGCTTCTGAGCAGTCTTCTTGAGGTTTTCTTGTGTGAAGAACACCCCATGAGCAGGACAGGTTTTTAGAGACGTGGTTTTGTCTATGAACTTATCACTGAAAGCAATGTACAAGGCATCAGGAAACCTAGTGGATAATTTATCTTTCTGTATCTGTCTTTTTCAGCAGTGGAAAATCTATTTGATTTACTATGGGTCAGGTATCCCTGAACACCTTTGCTACACACAGACACTCAGGGGTTTTTTATCTATTTATCTGTTCTTAGCATTGGTTATCCTGCAATTCTCAATACTGGATGCAGTCCCTATACATATAAATAAGACACATGCTGTGGCACACTTACCAGCCTCCTGAGATGCTTCATCACACTCAAGCTGGGCAGGCACATTCTTAATCAGGCAGAGAACAGTCATTGTCCTCTGCCCTTCTGTCTGGATCAGGATGAGTCTCCCTGGCAGCAACCAGCCACTCTCAAAATTGCTCCTTCTCTTTTCTATCAGTTCAATTGCTGGGTCTTCACTATTATGGTAATAGGTTTTTCTCATTCTGCAGACACACAGAAGTTTTTACTTGTCTTCTGTATTTTATGACTGATGAATACGTGCTTCTTCCCTTCATAGAGGCTGCTGCTGAAGGTTATCAGTGAGACAGCAAAGGTAGCTTTAAGCAAACTAGCCAGGGTGGGTCATAATGACAGTGTTTGGCACTGGAACAGGCTACCCATGGAAACAGACACCTCACCAAGCCTGACGGGGCTCAACACATTTTTAGAGAATGCTCTCAGGCTCATGGTGTTATTTTTGGAGCTGTCCTGTGCAGGGCCAGGAGCTGGGTTTTGATGATGCTTCTGGGTCTCTTCCAACTCAGAATATTCAATAATTATATTTCAAGTGTGTCAAAGTCTCAGAAACATTAAACAAAAGATTGTAACCATTTATAGGCATAATGGGAATAAAAAGCAATATTTATCGCCTAAACCACTCCTAACAATAACAGTTCCAGCTGTCCTAAAATATCTTATTTCTAGCTCACAGTCTGGCAGATTCGTGGGACTTGAGTATTCTGTAGAAAAGTCATCATGATGAGGGTGGGAAGACGTAGCAATCATCTTAGTGGATGCATGGTATGTTGCTGTTGGATTGCTATTTGTTTTCAAGCAAACAGATGACTGACAGGAAAAATATGAACTTATCCCTCTGCTCATTTCTGGTAGCTCTGTTGCTGTATTTCAGCTTACTTCAGATTGTCTCTAGAGAGGCTACTGCCATCTTTGTCTGTCCCCATGGTGAAGTACTGGGTTCTGCTGCACAAGGTGGGCAGAACAAAGAATGTGCCTGTGAGAGGCTGTGGCTCTGACCCTTGGCTACTAATGCTGGCATGGGTGTGGCAGCCGAGGAGGGCTCTACAGGGAAGAGTGACAGCCTCTTCCATGCCCAGAGCAATGCCAAATTATCTAATAGCAACAAAAACTTGATGGACAACCTATGGCCCAACTCCAGCATGGGCGGTCTTTCTGGGGCAATAAAGAAGGGTTGTTTTAGTAAGACTGAAATGCATCCCAGTGTCTATTGTCTGCTTCAAAGGGAATAATTAGTATATGGATATCTGATTTCAGGGCTCACAAAGGTGCAAATTCAAAGAGAAGGTGAAGCACAGAATGAGTTGAAGGATCTTCTGGAAGCTTTGTTTTAATTAACACAAGCCCTGCAGAGACCCACAAAAAAGAATGTGTAACAAAGAAGTTTAATATCTCTTGTGCTGACTAAATCAAAGCCCTAGATAAAAAAAGCAGAAAACTCAGTTTTCAGTACTCAAAGTCTTTCTAGGTGGTACAGAAGGATGACAGGAGAGTGACAGGAGAGCAACAAAGACTTCAGGAGGAGAAGTAGAGAATATTCGTATTTAAAATATTTGTTCTAATTATAGCATGAAATAAGGAATGTGGGAGGCATTCACAGCTCCTGGTAGAAGCAGGTGGGCAGAGAAGGAGGATTTTTTCATTTTCATAAGGCTATGAAATGGTGACTTAAAACAGGAACTGGGGTGGGCAAGCACTGCTGAAGATTGAAGAAAAGAGCAGTTTATTGAAGGACAGCTTTATAATATGATCACCATCTTCAAGGTATGCTGGAGTAGGGAACTCATCAAAAGAGAACAAATTACTTGACTCAAACTTCCTGCTTTATTTTAAAAGCAAAATTCATTTTAAGGTAAAGTAACTGGTTAGTGAAGCTGCCTCACACTGCTTAGCACTCCCAATTAATTTTACTAATTGAGTACACTCAATTGTTATGTAATAGAGTAGACATTGCAGAGAAGGAGTCTTTTTTTAAAGTTTCTTGAGCATTATCATAGAATTTATCCTACAGAAATGGATTTTTGGGGCTTATGGTATGCACAGGGGCCACCAAGAAAATGATAAATGATAACATTGACAAAATATCTTCCTAAATAATTGTGTTGCTTTTTTATGGGTTTCGTTTTGTTATTGAGGGGTGTTTGTTCCTTCCAGATTCTCCAGCTGTTGATTTTGATAAGAATCCTCATGCAGTAACAGCATACTTGTATATAGCAATATGGAACTCAGAAGTATGAGAATTTTCAAAAAAGATTTCTCATAGAAATCTTAAGAAAAAGGGTTTTGATTAGTTAAATAAAGATCTCTCTCGCAACAAGCCTTTCACTGCATTGTCTCTTGGTAAGGGGCAACTTGCGAGTGCGGGGAAGGAAGGACTGAAGTATGAGAGGCAGACCTTTGAAAGAAGAATTGGGGAAAACAGCAGTGCAAGTGTCTGGTTTCAGTTGTTATGATTCTCTGTAGTGCTCTTAATCAGCTTTCTTCATGAAGATGTGCTCTGATTTATAGTCTTGGGTCTTTCTGTACTTCTTGAAAGTCAGTATGTGGTATAACCAAAGAAAGCCAGAGTGTGGGAAAACAAAGTACTGGGGAATAGTTCACTTGTTTCAAAAAATGGTGACATCAGGGAAGACAGGTACGATACGAAGACTCATTAATTCTGATAGATTAGATTTCTGTATGGCTAATTAGCTGATATTGACTCAAAGTGAATACATTTTTATATAATTTCTCCTGCAGTGTGATCAGGCCTAAAATTGAAATGTTTTTGCATTCCACTGGGAATCTTTTTTTGCTGGTATAAGGTTAGCTCCAAGAAGAAAATGAGTGCATAAAATTCTATATGGAATGGATAGAATCTGCCAAAAGAAATATGCATTACCTCCCCAGCCGAATGTTTCTCTGCAGAGGACAGTCAGTATTTTTATAACATATCATCAATACATATTTCTGAATGTTTAGATTCAGCAAGCCCTCTGAAAAAGGTTTAGTTTGCCTCTGCTGAAGCATACATTCACTGTGAATGATGATAAAATCCTAGGAAAACGCCTCAGCTAATTTGTTTAATCAGCAGGCTTGATACTGTGCAGTTTGCAGGTACTGAGATTGTTTGTTTGCATATATTTTGTGTTTCCTTTTGTTCTGGTTCAATATGCCAAAATAAAGAGAAGTTTTATTCTGGATGGTTTCCATGCAGCTTTTCTTTTTTTATGCTTCAGCAGATCCATGAAGAAACTACGTGCTGTACAAGGAAATTTTTCAGAGATGCTGAAAAATTTCTCAGGGCTGAATCCTTGGTAGCACTTAGATCTGTCAGAGCTCAACATGAGTTATGTACTTAGTGCCTTAGACAGTCTGAGTCTTAGCCCTTTCTGTGATGAAACTTTCCAGTGCTGTAGCAAATAGTAATAATCACTCACAAAAGAATTGATAGTGGTAGCAGAACAGAGAGAAAAGTAAACTAGTCAGTAGGCTTAGCTGTAATGTTAGCTACATCTATGTATTTTCATGCATATTTAATATAGTCAGTGGTGTGTGCTTGCTTTTCATCTATTTTTACAAAGGCATAAATGAAAATATTGTGAAGACAAGTATTTCTAGACTACTTTCACTCCTATGTTTTGAAGTATTGGCACAACACTTATCTATTTCAGTGAAATTTCAGTTTCTCCTCCAGAAAGTATCTTTCAGAAGAACATATTCCAGCAGATTCAAACATCCATCTGGAAGATGCATATATATTTTTGTCAGGTGTACAAACAAAGAAATGTTCAGCTTAGCAAATTCTGTGAAATTAAATTTATCTTCCCTGAATGCTCAAGAAGTATTTCATGATTCTGTGAAAATGTAATGTTGAAAAGCTTTCATATATGGAGTTAATGAAAGGAACTTAGCTATGAAATTGAAAAGCCAATACTCTACAAATATTTCTTATAATATTTTCCATTATTCTCCATTTATGCCATTATTTCAGTGTGCCATGAATATGAAAACTAAGTCAAAATGGTTAAAAAAATAAACTAAGAACTTGTATGTAATTTTTTGACGTACACAGTTGAAATATTCAATTAAATTTGTGTACCTGTAAGGTCCATATGCAAAGCTTATATTGTCTCTATGTCCTTTCCTCCCGAACAGTGTTTGAATGTCCCAAGAACCCTTTTTACTCCAGATATATCATCATCACCATCACTATCACTTAAACTAATGACAATTAACAAAGACATTTTGATCTAGCTTTGATCAGATTTCTCCAGTAGACTGAAAATCAGTAGATGTAATGCCCATCTACAAGAAGGGTCAGAAGGATGATTGGGGGAAATACAAGCCTGTCAGCCTGACCTCAGTATCAAGGTAAGTTCATGGAGCTGATCACCCTAAGTGCCATCACATGGCACATGCAGGTGAACCAGGGGATCAGGCCCAGTCAGCACAGGAGTGAAAGGCAAGTCTTGCTAGACCAATGTGATCTCCTTCTATGACAGGATGATCCTCTGAGTGGATGAGGGACAGGCTGTGGATGTTTTCGTAGACATCAGTAAAGCTTTTGACATCATCTCACACAACATTCTCCTGGAGAAGCTGGTAGCCCATGGCTTAGGTGCACTCTTCACTGGGTGAAAACCAGTCTGGATGGCCAGGCCCAGGGCGTGGTGCTGAGTGGAGTTACATGCAGTTGGCAGCTCGTGGCCCCAGAGCTCAGTCACCAGTACTGGGGCCAGTTCAGTTTAACCACTTTATCAATGATTCGGATGAGAGGATCAAATTCACCCTCAGTCATTTTGCAGAGGGCACCAAGCTGGTTGAGAGGGTTGATCTTCTGGAGGGCAGCCTCTACCAAGAGATCATGACAGACTGCATCACTGGGCTGTGGCCAATGTTTTCAGGTTCAACAAGGGCAAGTTCCAGGTCCTGCACTTGGGTCACAGCAAGCCACAGGCAGTTCTACAGGCTGGGGAAGGAGTGACTGGAAAGCTGCCTAATGGAAAAAGCCTGGGAGCGATGGTCAGCTGAACATAAGCCAGCAGTGTATCCAGGTGGTCAAGAATGGCATCCTGGCCTGTACCAGCAATAGTGTGGTGAGCAGGACCAGGGCAGTGATTGTTCCCCTGTACTCAGCACTGCTGAGGCCACATCTCCAATCCTGCACTTAGTTTTGTGCACTTCACTGCAAGAAGGACATTGAGGTGCTGGAGTGTGTCCAGAGGATGGCAACAGACCTGGTGAAGGGTCTGGAGCACAAGTCCTGTGAGGAGTAGTGGAGGGAGCTGGGAGTGTTTAGCCTGGAGAAAAGAAGGCTCAGGATGGACCTTATTGCTCTCTACCTGAAAGGAAGTAAATATCAATGTATTAACAAGGTTGGATTAGCCATAAAAACAAATGGAATAACTTCCAGATATTGGCAGTTCTTTGTTCTTGCTGACTTCCAGAGTTTGTACAGGTTTCTCATTCCCTCTAATGTAATATTCAAATATTGAGAGCTGCTGACCTGAAAGCCTGAATTTAAGTGATTTAAGCATCTGACTGTTATGCAAATCCCTTAATGTTGCTGTCATGGAACCCAAAGTCTTATAGAGTTAGGACATGTCCCATAGACTTCCTGTGATTTTTTTTTTTTCATGAAATGCAATGAGACTAGCAAGACAATATTCTTTACGGCATGATGTCTGTTTAATTTTAATATCTAGAATTGGGCTGTTTGATCCACAACTCTATTACCCCAAATTATTCAGAACACTGCTCTCTGAAAATTGTTTCTTTTCACTCCATACAAACAGGAACTGGGGTTTGTGGGATGGTGCATAACCTACACCAAATTTCAGGGAGATTATGTAAAAGCTTATTTCACTGCAGGTGGTATGTGCTATAACATCTCTGCCCTCTGCAGACTCATACTACTTTAAAGTTGGTTTGAAACTCCTGCTTACCTAAGGGCTTACCTAAGTATAAATAGGATGAAGAAAAATCTCTCTGAGGGCACATATTCAGTATGATAGTAGAGGTAATCATTCTGATCCTATTAACACCTAACAGGATTGTTTACAAAACCATTCCCCTATCTACCATTTGCTTTAAAAGTGCTTAGAGGACTGCCCTTAAATATCATGAGACTTAATCCTACTCCCAGACAAAAGAAGCAGGGTCTTAGACAGTGTTTGTAAGCAGAAATGAGTGTAGCTCTTGGAGGTGAAGTAACTACAGGCATGGGGAAATATTCTGCTTCATTTAAAAAATAAATCTAAATGTGTAAATCCTTAATATTCCTATCACCTGAACTCACATGGTGAAGTTTGTACCTGATAAGGAGAACCAGCCAGTGGGGTTTCATCAGGATTAAACTTACAGATTGATTTTATTTTAGGATTAGTAAACACATTTTTTTTTACCATGTCTATGTATTAAGGGTAGGATATAGCCACCAAACTAGGGTGTAACAGCTGAGTGCCCTTGATAGCATTCATTTCAGAGCTTACTGAACAAAGCCCTCACATTGCTCTTCTTTTTCTGCTCATTTTTTGTTTGGATTTTTGAATTCTTTTGCACATTTACACATAATAGCTCAAGATAAAATTTCAGCCAATAGATGTTCAGACAACTTTGAAATAGAGTAAAATGAGACTCATTTGTCCCCTTCTGTTGCATACAAAACTAGTATATTGCATTTAATCTTTCCAAGTAATTATTTTGGAGAGAAGATTTTAGGATGCTTTTTTATCTGGTGCAGTGGGTTGACCCTGGCTGGATGGCAGATGCCCACCAAAGTCACTTCTCAGCTGTACAGAAGAGAAAAATTATAAGAAAAGGCTCATGGGTCAAGATAAGGTCAGGAAGAGATCACTCACAGATTACTGTCATGGGAAAAACAAAATTGACTTGGGGAAATAAGTTTCATTTATTGCCAATCAGATCAGAGAAGGATAATAAGAAATAACATAAAATCTTTAAAAAAACCCCTCCCCACCACCCCTCCCTTCTTTCCAGGCTCAACAGTGCTCCTGGTTTCTCTACCTCCTCCCTGTCAGTGGCTCAGGAGAGCAGGGAATGGGGACTGCAGTCTGTTTTTCACACGCTGTATTTGCAGCTCCTTCCTCCTCAGGGGGAGAATCCCCACAGTCTTCCCCTGCTCTAGAGTCTGGTCCTTTCCATGGGAAACAGTCCTCCATGAGCTCCTCCAGTAAGAGCCCTTCCCATGGGCTTCAGCTTATTGTGAACTTCTCCAGCTTGGATTCCCCATGGCATCACAAGTCCTGCTAGCTAACCAGCTCCAGCGTGAGGCTCCTACGGGGTCACAGCCTCCTTCAGGCATCCACACGCTCCAGTGTGGGGTCCCTACCAAAGGCTGCAGGTAAATATGTGCTCCACCATGGACCTCCAAGGTGGCAACCATGTCTTCATTGCTTCTGAATACAGCTACCCTCCTAATAATACAACATTTGCAAAACCGCACAGTGTTTCTGACATTAATTCTGTAACTGTTCTTTGAATGCATCCCATGAGGTTTTGTCGTTCTTGACTCCCTACTGTTAGAAACCATTAACAGCTGCTAGACACCTTCAAAGCTGATCTAACATAAATTTGTCTTCTTTTGATAAGCTCAAAGATTGTGAAAACTCCTTGGTATAGGAGGAACATTTTTCTGACTTGTCACTCAAGGCTATATGATATGAGGAAAGATTCTATAATCTTTATGCTGAATTTTAGTGACTTATATGCAACTACTCTTGTGAGTAGTCCCAAATAATTCAACAGATGTACATTTGAGTAAATGGTGTATGGATTAAATAATCTGGATGAAAATATCTCTTCTTACATACATATGTTTGAAAGTTATTTAATAATAATATCATGTTGTCTGAAAAGTTTATATTCAACTTTTATTGTCTATTTAAAAATTCAACTCTGAAAGTTTACAAAGTATTTTTTCCTTTCACACTGAGTTTAGAAGGTTGCCTTTTAAATCATAACCTAATTATTTCATCCATATCTCAAGATCATGTCCCACTGACTGTTCTGTGATGGGAGCTTCCAAGGTGTGAGAGCAACTTCTCCAACACCAGCTAGAGGTTTGAGTTCAGCACTGCTCAGAATTGAGACCACACGTAAGTTAAATTGCTAATTCTTTTGGTTCAGTGGCAAACACCCTCTTCAAGACATTTTAAAAATAAGGTGATAAAAACAACAAAATCTGTTGCTCACAAATTTAGATCACTTGGAGTGTTCACAAGTACCCAAAATCCTGCTCAAAGCCTCAAGACACTTTCCTTTCTAATACACATAGTCCTTAAGAAATACTGACATCTGCTGCCACTATGGGACTGGAATCTGCCTGGTAGGAGGTTTTGTCTAGCTTACTACATTCTGCACCTCAGATGACCCCAAGTTTCTCTGTGCTTCAGAGTATATTATTCCTCCTGAAACAAAACATGCCAGCTGTTAGTAGAAATGAGTATAACTTGGGGAGTAATTTGAAAACAATTTGGAACAATTTCCTTTGTTGTCATTGACCTAGGACTACCTGAGAATTGCTAATGATCAGATAGAGTTTTGTGTTGATTTCTAGTTAAAGGCTAATATAAAGAGCCATTTGGATTTTGCAGTCTCTTTTTAGACTAAAGTAAGTGTTCAACGAATCACATCAATAACAGGAAGTTATCATGAATATACAAGAAGAGGATCAACATGCAGATTTCTCTAGGTTTTTATAAATAAAAATAAATTAATGGATGAATGGATAAATGTAAAAGAAATAAAGACAATAAGTAAAATACAATTTCAGGATACTGCAGGATATCTGTTTTGAAAGCCTCCATTACTGCTGACCACAAATGTATACTTTAAATTACTCACGTATAAGTAGGAATCTTCTTGTATAGTGTCACCATTCTTATTTGCTCATTAAACTTTCTGTGGGATTTAGCTTTGGGCAGTTTGGTTAAGCATCTAGCCAGAGGTGATCTGGGATTTCCTGACAGTGGAGTAAGATGGTCTGTTTCAGCAAGCAGCTCAAGATGTCTACAAAAGAGTTGAGAATATTTTGCTGGATATGCACAGGGTTTTCTAATTTTCTCTCTCCTGCAATGCCTATACCTAAGTGAAATGGGTTTTGAATGAAAACTATCATTGTGACTTGGCGCTGTCAATATGTAACTCTACCCAGAGGTTGGAATGGGCTTGTTCTTTAGGTCTTGGTAGCTGAGTGTGTCATAAACAGATATAACTATGTTTGGTTATTGGGTTGCTTATTGTTAAGATATTATATATTGCTTGTAACTAAAAAATATTCATGAAAAAGTTTATTTTTCTAAAAGAAAAATATTTCCAAGTCACTTGTCAACTGGTCACTTACTCTTTACCATGTGCCTTGACATGTATCCTAAGTGAAATATATTTCATTCTAGAAAACAATCACATAAGACCAGATTTGGGTGCATTGGCTGTAGGAAGGCCAGTAATTCCTCTAATATTATAAATACTCGCAATAATTTGCTAAGGTCATAGAAAGGCAGCACAGATTTCAAATACATATGCAATAGTTGTTTGGGTGTTTTAAGGATCATGAAATTATGAACATCTATCTTATTTGCTTTCATTTTTCCTGCTGTTTAAAGTGTTCCATACCTCATAAATTTTTCATGCCTTTCAGTTATAGGAAGTTCAGGTTCCTCCTACGTTTAAAAAAAAAGCAAGAATAATGCAAGCTTTGAAGGTACAGAAAAAAATAGGCAGTCACGGAGTTTTATTAATCCCTCAATACATTCTTCAATCAAAAAATTACAACAAATGTTCTTTTAAATTTTATTTAAATTGTAGTTTATGCTACATTGTTTTTTCTTGACAGAAGGACTAACTATACTGAGAAATAAGTAAATCAATACATCACAGGTGATTGAAGCATTTTTAACATATAGAGCAGAGTGAAAAAGGAGTCACAGATTAATTTTTAGTTTAAAAAGCTAGCTTGTGATCTACCTTTATTGTTCTTGAAATATCACAAAATATTCCCTCTCAAATGAAATCTCAGTTGGTGTTGGCAATGGAAAATCTCCTCTCTCTGATGTTCTGTGTAATGTTTGTTTATTTCATGCCTCCATGTGCAAAGGTCAGTTCTGGCCCATTAGGTTCCATCAGAAGACAAAGGTGCCAATATGTGCTTGAGCCCAGGAGGTCAAACACATCCTGGGCTGCATCCAAAGCAGCATGGGCAGCAGGGCAAGGGAAGGGATTCTGCCCCTCTGCTCCACTCTGCTAACATCACATCTGCAGTATGCATCCACTTATGGGTATTCCAGTACATGAAAGACATGGACCTGTTGGCGTGGGCCCAAAGGAGGCGCGGGAAAGTATTCAGAAGACTGAAACATCTCTCCTGTTAGGAAAAGTTGGAAGAGCTGGGATTGTTCAACCTGAAGAAGTGAAGGCTCTGGGGACACCATATTGCAGCCTTCCAGTACCCGAAGGGGGCCTGTAAGAAAGGTAGGAGCAAATTTTTTAGCAGACCTGCAACTGACAGGACAAAGGGCAGTGGTTTTAAAGTGGAAGAGGCTAGGTTTAGAATGGACATAAGGAAGAAATTTTTACAGTGAGCACACAGAAACAGATTGCCTGGAGAAGCTGTAGATGCCCTATGCCTGAAAGTGTTAAAAGTGAGGTTGAATGGGGTTTTGGTGCAACATGATCTAGTGAAAGATGTCTGTATCCATGGCAGGGGGTTGGGCTAGGTGACCCTTAAAGGTCCCTTACAACAAGTCATTTCACAGTTCCATGGATATCTTAACATGAAAATGAAGGAAAAATAGACTGGGGAGTTAATTTTGTCATCGTGAAAAGAGCCACAACTATGTTACACAGAGTGGTGGGCAGAACTCTACACAGCTGTAGAATGCCTGGCATTAGCTTAGTGAAGAAAGGGGATAATGTTCCACAAGAGACTTGTTTCTTTGTCTCAGAAGGATGTTTTCCATCAGATTTTTCTCCATTCCTTGTGAAGCCTTTATCTTCTATGATGCAGACAGCTAGAGTAATTCTATAACACATACTCATTTTCTCAATTATGCATCTCAGACTGAGATAAAGAAATGGCCAGCAATGTCAAAGACAAGTATTGAACACATGAAAATGGAAGAACCACCTCTTCTTTGTAGGCTGAGGAAAAATATGATAGAAGTGAGGAAAAGGATCCTACATATGTGGGAGTACAGTGACACTTGCATATGGCTGAAAAGAGTGGACTGAAAAGAAAGTGAAGAAACAGAATTATACTAAGAGCACTGCAGGAGACAAGAAAGATTAATATTAGGGAGTAGAGGAGTCAAAGCACTGAGCATTTGTAGAAGAACAGGAAGAAGAAAATCGATGTTTATATGGAAAAGTTGACGATAAAAGAGGAGAATACAGGTCGTAAATGGGTGGTTGTAACCGTCAGATAATCAACAGGTCTTCTGTGGTAGAATCTCTAGTAGTAAATTAAACAGTGTCTAGAAACTTTCCTGGGTGCTAGCAATACTACTGTACAATTTAGAATTATTTAAATGGTCCTTGAAATGGCTTTCGTGCATTTCCTAGTCCAGTAGTTCACCATGCATGAAACACCATTTTCAGTCTTCATGTACACACCCTGTTTTGGAGATAAAAATATTTCATCAAGTCTGTATGAAGCGTTTTGTTCTAGATGGCTGTCCTGAACACATTTCTTTTACCAGTATAGA
Organism: Drymodes brunneopygia; assembly: GCA_013400955.1. Classification (NCBI taxonomy): domain Eukaryota; kingdom Metazoa; phylum Chordata; class Aves; order Passeriformes; family Petroicidae; genus Drymodes; species Drymodes brunneopygia. The sequence continues at coordinate 497,745 of VZTZ01021311.1, read as the reverse complement.
TATAACCAATCCGCCTTGTTCTGAAGAGCAGCAGTGGCTAAAAGTCACTGTTTTTCTTCCAAAACCCAGAAAAATTTAGATTTAGCCACAGGTAGACACATAGGCAAGGGTCCAGGAAAGAAGTTCCCTGCAAAAAACCCAAACAGTCATGGCTTATACACAGCAATCTGCTCTGCCAAATGGCATTAAAAAGAATTGCAGTTTCCCAAATGTCAGAGAGAAATGATGCAACTGCTCTGGTGTAAAGGCTGTGCTGCTGTTTAGGAAGTTGGACCAGATGATTGCTGTAGGTCCCTTCCAAGTGAACCCTTCTATTGTAATGGACACTGAAGAGGCAGTCCTACAATCGTGCAAAGATTTTCTTTCACCCTAAGCAAATAAAATGTGATTATTTTCCGTCCTTATCATTCCAGAACTTAATTTCTTTCAAACCCTTCAATTTTATCACTGTAGGTAGTCTCACATGCTGTGTGTACACTTACAAGGACCCTGGGAATAGAGGAATGTACATGAAACCACTTTTTGCTTTATTCTTTTCTACATAACTTCACCTGCAGTTTTCAGCAGCTCTTTCACGTAGGCATAAAGGAAGGCTGAGTCAAAGAATTAAATGCATTTTATTCTTCACAGCATGTAAAGCATGTGATTAGAAAGAAAAGGGCCTATTTGAGGTCACAGATTGCAGAGGAAAACAGCATTTACTCTCAGCCCACAAAAGGTCTTGATTTTGATTGACTTTGATTGTACCCCTAAGGTTCTGGGGGAGAAGGAGAGTTCAGTTTCCTTTGTTTTGTTTTGGGGGTTTTTAAAGAGCTAGTTCCCACAGAGCCATTTTGGATATTACAGAGAAAAAGTTAAAAAGCCTTTTTCAAAGACATTATTTGTTCTGTAATGAAAACATTTGAGCATTCAAAGCTCAATTAGCTCTACACTTTAAAAGTATTTGCTAAAAGGGCTCTTTACAAGAGCTGAAGAAGCACTCTCTTCCTCTTTTTACACCAGAATTATCCCATTCACTTCACGGAATTTACAGACATGGTATGTAGAAATATACATGAGCAGAGAATTTTAATTTAGCTGTTTACCCTGAATTACAAAATCCTGTGTTGCACAGACTCCCAGATCTTCCCATTTCTGTAAGACAGAATGAGTAGGCACATCCATAAAATGTTCCCTAGTGCTCAAAAATTCCCCATACACTTAGAAACATAAAAATGTTTAAGTTGCTAAAGTCGTTCTAGATCATCAAATGCAACTGTTAACCCAGCACTGCCAAGTCCACCACTAAACCGTGTGCCACATCTACACATCTTTTAAATACTTCCAGAGATGATGACTCTACCACTTCCCTGGGGAGCCTTTTCCAGTGTTTGATAACCCTCCCCATGAAGAAACTTTTCCTGATAAAATCTAAACCCTCCGTTGAGGCCATTTCTGCATGTCCTATCTCTTGATACTTGGGAGAAGAGACAAACACCCACTTTGCTACAACCTTCTTTCGAGTAGCTGTAGATAGCAATAAGACATCCTCTGCAATTCTTTTTCTCCAGACTCAACACTCCCAGCTCACTCAGTCACTCCTCATAAGGTTTGTACTCAAGACCCTTCACCAGCTCTGTTGTCCTTCTCTGTACTTACTCCAGTACCTCAATGTCCTTCTTGCAGTGAGGGCCCTAGAACTCAACACAGGATCCAAGATGTGACCCCACCAGTGCTGAGTACAGGGGGACAATCCCTGCCTTGGTCCTGCTGGCCACACTATTGCTGATACAACCAGGATGCCATTGGCCTTCTTGCCCACCTGAGCACACAGCTGGATCAAATTCAGCTGCTGTTGACCCACAGCTCTGAGTCCTTTTCTGCTGGGCAGCTTTCCAGCACCTCTTCCACCAGCCTGTAGCACTGACCAATATACTTGTTACCCTGTATTTGCAGAATTAAATACATCAACTCAGAACATTTTAACATTGTAAACGTTGGATAAGGCTGGTAGGGAACAAACGATATAAAAACAGCTTTGCTAACAAACCTCAAGAGTTTTCAGTCATCTCCTTAAAGGTCATATTTCCCATTATTCAACAACGTAGGCACCTATTCAATTTATCAGTTAAATTAATTTATTTAGGCAATATAATGATCAGTAAATGATGGAAGTTTTCAAATCAGGTGGTATTATGCACCAGAGTGTAGCCTACCCTCAGGATCTCACTCCCTTTTAATACACAGTCACCCTGCGCTAACAGCACCACACTGACTTCCATGATTTTGTTGATTTATTCCTCTAATCACTGAAACCTCCCTGCAGGCTCAATGGTTACTTTACAAATTGGGGTTACATGGTCAGATTTTGCATCTTTCTGCTTCTCCTCTCAAGATGTCCCTAACCAACCTTAGACCTCGAGTCTCCTGGGTTCAGATATACACCTCACAAGGTGAGACACATTTCATGGTAAATATTTCTGTTTAATCTGTGAGACTCATTCTAAAGTCTTTACTGAAATGCCTTTTGTTATTTTTTTATTATATCCCTAAAACATATTAAAATTTGTAATAAAACAGAGGAAGAAAGGTGTCTCAAAAACATAATTTAAGAAAAGAAGAAAAAAAACAACCTAGGAGACTGAATTGTTTTGCCTTTTTCAGTATGCCACTGGAAGTTTTCTCTATAAAATAAAGTCCATTTACCTGAATCTGAGGAATAGATATTTTAGGTAGATTTTTCTTGTTTTGAACTATTGCATTAATGGAAATCATATTCTGTTGTTCATGCCTTCCAGTTCCTGGAACAGCTAAAGACATACTGTAATAAAATATTTCATGCCACACACATCTCAACAGGTGTCAGTGGGACAGTTTACAAAGTAGGAAAGCATAAATAGGGCAAGGGCTTTTATGCCATGACTAAATGAATTTTTAGACAAAGTGTTTTAAAAGCATGAGGGCAGCTGAGTGCTGAGTAAATTTGCATTTGAAAATGTACCCATTTATTTTCTTCCTTCGGTTCTTCAGATACAATGAGTCAGGCCAAATACTGACGTAAATGGAATCCAGGCTACTCAATTCAGAACATCCCACAGGTGATGGCTGTGCTAAGCCAACAGTGCTGGGAAGTTAATTAGAAGCTGGATCCAGCAAATATTTAGTCATAATTCCTCCAGGAAAATTGTGGATTGGAGGGCTCAAAATAGCATGGACAGAGGCTGTCTTCTGGATCAAGCAGAGTGATTTTGGCCTATTCCAACTGCTCCTTATTTATCACCTTTTGGAGATTTCCTGTGCTGTAGCTTTTCTGATCTCAAGGGTTGCATGGAAGTGGTTTCCAAAATGCACCAGGCATGGCCAAAACAGGAAAGGGAACATTGAAATGGCACTGAAGCCAAGGGTTTGTTTTCCCTCCCTAGGTCTGCCAGGTAACTTCATGAATTTTTTAAAATGCATGTATATATATTCATATATACTGAATGGTTTTCAATTGTGTGAGGGAACAAAATGATGAGGGCACTCCTGAGGTAGTTTGGCATCATGACCTTAGAAACACAACTTTCTCATGCATGTGCTCTTGTTTGAAAAGTACTGAGAAGGGTTTAAGAAAAAAAATACCGATCAAATGAGTATCTCAACATGATTATTATCATTGACAGGACAAGCCATTTGACACTGAAGCACACCAAAATGATTACTTGTTTTCATTTTAAAATCTTCCTTTTGGGAAAGAAAGAAAGAAAAAATATAACTTCATTTACTTGAAAGAAATTTCCCTTAAAAAAAATTAAATCACAAAAGTGTAATTGTAACTATACATCCTGAAAACAAAAATACTGATTTAGGGCATCTTCTTTCTCATTGGAAATGAATCATCACTTATATGTAAAGTTAATAATTAAAAAAGATTCTTTTGAGGAGTCTGGAGCTCAGAAGATTGTCTAGTGATGCCCTACAGTCAGAAAATTGCTAACACATATTACTGAAAATCAATTTTCCCTATATAGTGTCCATATTGCTTTAAAATGCAGAAAATAGTTTTGGTGTAAAACAGTATGGAAATTGTGGTGATATAGATGTGTTATCTCTTTGAAAGAAATATTATTCTTGCTTGTAGTGCAAGTTACCTTATTTAGTTATTGAGGTAGTTGGAACAGTTCAGTGAGAGAAAAAGATTAAATTTCTTTACAAAAGGAATCATTACCTTGTAGATAATTTTTTGTATAAATAGGATATTCCTATATCTTTTGGAGTAGAAGGAGGAGAAAGAAATGAAAGATTGCCACATTTCTAAGAGGGTTTTAAATTATAAAACTTTTAGGAAATCTACTAATGGTCTGACTAATGGGAAACTGTGTCTGTCATAATAACTCTCCCATCAATTAACAAATAGTCATAGAATAATTAGTTCAATTTTAGATCAAGATTTGAAATGGTATTTGGGTCTTAAACTAACACTTCATTTGGAGGAAAATGCTTTTTTTTTCGACTTACACTACTCAAAATTAATTTCAGGACTCACACAATCACAGACTTAAGCAGTCATTGCAGCTAACATTTGTTGCACAGCTGGCAACAGAAGAAACACGCGGGTTTCAGAGTAGCAGTGGAATCTCTAGGCAGGACTGACCAAAAGCCCTGCCCTTCTTTATTTACCTATTTTTATATGTTTTTAAAGACAATCAACGATTGGTGAAAAGGGTCAACACCGCTGAAGGTTTATAGGACAAAGACATGGTCAATCATTTTTCTCCACCCCAGGGAAAGGAATGAAAAACAATTCCACAAGTGCAAAATAATCCCAGTCGGTTAAGAAAAACAAGGACCATGTTTACAGAAAAAGCATGGAAAACTACAGCTACAGTGTTACAACTTATGGGGCTCTGTAAAACCAGGGCAACAAACATTTATGTGAATTGCCAATACTCACTGAAAGGAGTGAGCAACCCCTTCACTGAGCATCCTGTGCTAGGCAATGGCAACTCCTAGGGTAGGGAAAACTTTCACTAACTTCACAGCTCTTCACATGTTGGGAGAAAAAAACACTTAAATCCTGGTTTCTTAGTGGTCTACTGTAATGCAGAAACCAGAATAAAAAAGGAATGATAGAAACATTTTCCACATGCTTGGGATAGAATGTCTTAGTTTTGTTTCCAAAGCCTTTATACATGGCCTAACGTTTTGAAAGATGATTCTGCATGCAAGTTAGATGCTGTAATTATCAACAAGATTCACCAGGCAATCTGAATGGAAACACAGAATAAATCGAGACAGAGTAAAAAGAAGTTTTCTGTCAGTGCACGTGCCAAAAAGTTGGTGTTAAAATAATGAACATTACTTGACACTAGAGCATATTTAGATTATTCAAGCTCTGCTAATTTAGGTTTTAAATACTCAGCATTTCCACAAAAGGAGTTGATCAATACCCATATCAGATGCCCTAGCTTTCACTAACTTTTTCACTATCCAGTAACATCTGAGGAGTTAAAAGGCAGTATTAATAAGATATGTACCTTAGTCGGTGCTTCCAAAACTGCATGTACGCAGTGGATCTCTTTCAGCATTCCACTGCCTCACTAGAGATGACTTACTTTTAGAAATGTAGAGTGAAATTTTACTACTAATTAAAAGAAAACCAAACTACTTATTTGGTTATTACAGATCAGTAGTAAAATTTGTGTCAATTTTGAACATGGGATGGACTTATTTTAAGATATGCTCAGAGTCTGATGTTCTTTGGTGCCTACAAGAACTGCATTAATGATAGCTGCCTACTCAAACAAATGTTGGAGGACTGTGAACCATTACTTATATTTAGGTTTTAACTTTCAGCAGAAATATGAGGGTGATACAAAGGAAATTATATTCTAAGGATATCATAGAATAAGTATAGATTGTCTGATGAGCTTGGAGAGTCTAGATCATTTTGGATTTCTGTCAGAAGTGACACAGGTATATCCTGATGGGTTAGATGGGATTGCCAGTAGTATTTGTATTCCCTGCAGCTTTATAATTGTACAGATAGGAGAATAAACATTTGGGGTTGGCATAAGAGTAGAATTGTCCTCAGCAAGATCAAATTAAATACCACAACTGGAATAGTTTTTTAACATTTAATGGTTTAATTTAGAAATAATGACATTTCATCCCAGTATACTGAAAGAACTGGCTGATGTTGAAAGACCTCTCTCAGTTATTTATCAATGATCTTGGGAATATGCAGAGGTTCCAGATGACTGAAAGCTAGCAAATGTTTTTCGAATCTTGAAGAGGGCAAGAAAGAAGACCCTGGTAATTATAAACTGTCAACCTCACTTCAGTGCCTGGTAAAATTATGGAGAAGATTATTTGGGGAATTATTGAAAAACACTTGAAAGACAATGCAGTCATCACTCAAAGTTACTCTAGGTTCATAAAGGCAAAATCATGCTTCACTAACTTAATTTCCTTTTATGACGGGGTTACCTGACTAATGGATGAAGAGAAGGTACCAGACATAGTTGTTGGGTTGGGTTTTTTTTGGAGAGGCTTTTTATACTCTCTCTTATGGTATCCTTCTATAAAACTTGTCTAGCATACATCCAGTCATGTATACAGTACAATGTGTGACCAATTGGCTGAAAAGTTGGACCTGAAAAGTGTTGGGAGACACAGGTTAAAAAGCAGAGGTTGGTAAGGAGACTGGAAATTGTTCAAGTGACCTTGCAATTGGAAATAACTCTTGATTAGCCTATGTGAACAGCAGGCCAGGGATCTTCCAGCATGGACTCTGTTTAACAGTGCCTGTGTCTCTGCTTGTGAGCCTCTGCCCAGGTATTGCTTTACCTGGTTAACAAGATAATGAAAATAAATTTACTCTATCCATTCTAGTCACAAGTTTGTGGTTGTCCCAACTGCCTGCCTGTGTTGACTTACACGAAGAGTTGCAGTAAATGGGGCAACTTTTGGTTGGTGGCAGTCACTAGTGGTGTTCTCCAGGGCTCAAATTTATGGCAAGTTCCCATCAACATTTTTATCAGACCTGGATGCTGAAATTTACTGCATACTAATGTCAACTAAGCTAAATTAGAAGGACTTATTGACTTCCTCAAGGGCAGAGAGGCCCTTACAGAGAGACCTTCATGGATTAAAGGGCTGGACAGTCACAAACCACATGATTTTTAACAAGCACAAATGCCAGATCCTGCGTGTGGGATGGTGTAATCCTGGATGTAGGTATATACTGTGGGCAGAAGACTGGGGTGCAACCCTGCAGAAAGAGAAGTTCTGTCAAGTTCAGTATGAGCCAACAACGTTCCCTGACAGCCAAAGGGCCAACTGTATCCTGTGCTACATTAGGCCCAGTATTAGGACCAGCTAGAAGAAGTGATTCACAAAGTAATCAGCATTGTTGCAGCCTTACCTTGAGTACTGCATGCATTTTGATTTCCAAAATACTGGATGGATAAAAAAATATTGGACTGTACCAAATTTTTCAAGTTGCCTCATGGGGAGTCAATTATCTTTGTAGATATCCTATGATTCTATGAATACTGGAAAGTGGGGTAGGAGAGAAAACATTTCTCAAGAAAACACAAAAGAGTAATTCATTCTTTTAAATTACAATATGTAGTTCAAATTTGAAACAAATAACATGCTTTCTTGCCTGAATTTTTCCCTATGAATTTTTTGAAAATTTCAAACATATAGATGTTCAGAAAAATGCATTTATCAAAGGCTTAAGTGTACTAATTAGGCATCTCTTCCAGCCTGATTTGTAAGGATGATATAAACTACTTCAATGCATTGGGAATGGAAATTTGATCAAAAATTAAAAGGAAAAAAAGCCCCACCACATAAAGCCACACCCAACTTGGTTTCCACAAATAGTAAGGTAAATATATATCTGTCTTAGAGTAGATTTTGCTTTATTTTTTACTGTTTGAATTTCTTATACAAAGACTTAAAGCAGATCTTATTTTTCATTTATTTATGTATTATGTTTATTCTCAGAATTCTTTTTATTACATTCACCTAGATACAATTTAGGTTTGTGATTTACTGTCAACTTCATTATTTAGTATTTTGTGCTTTATAGTGCAATGGTGTAGAGTTAATATCAAAACATTTATTGTGTTGACTGCACTGTATTTTCCTCAGTGTTATGTATATCAATCTATTTTTTATGCATGAATATAAGTAAAACCTTTAGAAATATTCTTTTGTACTTTCTTATTTGACAAGAGTTTCTTCTGAAATATTCCACTTAGGTCATTGGAAGTGATTTTAAGGAAGAAGTGATTTATTTATGCACATAAAAAATAACAATTCACTCTTTTCCCCCCCATTAATTGTGTTTTCTAGTGCACCCACTTTGAAGATAATAAAAAAGACTATTGAGCACTATATTTCTTTTTATTTTTCTTATTTAAATTTACTTTTGGGCTGTCTTACTGAGTTCTGGTTATAGTGTAACAAGTATTTTCTAAACCATGTAAATAAATTATACACCAAACAAAAACATCATAGTTGTTTAGAAAAGAACCTATTATGATTGTATAATGGGCTAGTCAAGTTTGGAACCACCATTGTGTTTGCTTTTAACTAAAGATACAGAATATGGTATTTAATTAAACTTTGTCAGGATAGATTTAGCATTAACAACATGTTGAGGCAGTTCCCCTGTGATATGTCACAGAAGTGAGCAAAGATACTGCCTTACATGAAAAAGAGGTTCTAGAGAGCGTTGCAGTGAGAAAGCTTAATGATTAATGCCTACCATTAAGATATACTCATCATATGTATATAGTCCATCTTTCTTCTAGTCGACCTTGAAGGCCTATTCAACCCACCTGAGCATATTCTCAAACAAATCTGTTTGTAACATGAAGATAATACATTTCCAGACAACAGCAAGAGAACAGATTGCCTAGCAGAGAGCAGGAGATAATTCAGCAGCCTTTTTTTTTGGACAAATGAACCAACTTGCCAGTTTAGGAATATTTTATTGCTTAATCTCATTGTCAAAGTTTTCTGTTTGTGCCATAGAGTTTATTCACCCACATGCACCTCAGATCTGGCTAGGCTAATGAAAACTCCAAAACTCTTGAAATATACAAAGTCCTTACATTATAACCCAACTGACTTTACAATGACAAAAACAATAAAACTAGAAGCATGGACACTTGGATATACAAGTATCCAAACATATACTTCTCATCTTATTAGTTGTTACCTGGGAGAAGAGACAGACCCCTGCCTCACTACACCCTCCTTTTAGGTAGTTATAGAGAGCAGTAATGTCTCCCCTCTTTTTCTCCAGCCATGAAAGAAGTAATGGTAAACTGCTTAATAAACTGTTTACTTTTACTTGAGTGTATTTTCATTTTATCTGTAAAGGAATCTTCATTCTCTATTCGTGAACTAGTACTCTGAATTAATAACTTTCTTTTGTGTGAAAAAGCAATTATTGCTTTAGAGAAAACGCATTAGAATCTTGTATTTTTTTGCATAAATTTTCATGGCATGCTCATATACAACATTTATATTTTTTATTATGAGACATTCTATAAAGATTTTTTAATATTGCTTAGATTTGCAGCAAAATTTTATTAGCAGTGAGAAATAAATTTATCTCATTGACTTCCCTGCATACGTGTCCACAATCAGGAAAAGGAAGCTACACTTTAGAGGTGATTCAAATATTAGAATAATATTCTTCATATTTATCTGTCGTCATCTATTTTCGCCTCATCACCTGTAGTGCTTTGTGAAATGCCCTTTTCCATCCAGGTGCTTGCAAGACTGAATTCTTAAATAATGAACTGCATTAAAAATACCTTTGGAATTTATTTATTGCAATATTCACATAAGATGGCAACAGAGGAGAGGAAGAAAGGAAATGAAGTGATTAATTATATGCACTTTAGATGTGGAAGCTCTTATTTTCTCCATCTAATTGTTGCTTCCACAATGTTCAGAAACAGCTCTTAAACTGGATTAACACAAAGACACATTTCTGACTAAATAAAGCTTTTTGTGGTCTTTCTGACATTTTATGCTTTTCTGTCATGGCAAGCAATCCAGTGTTCATGGGTGTGCCAAGATCAGGCTGGGATTTGGGCATGTCTCTTTTATGAGTGCAGTGCTGGTTTTTTTTAAATATCTGTGATGAAGATATCAAAATCTCAGGTAATCTTTCTAAATTTCCTTAATTCCCAGTATAGTAACAGAAGATGCAGTAATTCATTTCAAATTAAGAGTTTAAAATGGGTCTTCATGAGACTGTTTCTGTACCGGAAAGATTATGTTGATTAAATTGGGTAACTATGCTGTAAGTGATTTTTTCCAAATGTAGGTAAGTTATAGAAGCTGGAGAGAGCTCCATTAATGCAGGGACACAGAAGAGTAGGAAAAAACATTTTGAAATCAGGCTGATTTGTTCCTGATATATCTTTTGTTGACAAGATGACAAGAGATCATTTTGAAGTTATCTGGCATGCAGTTCTGATTGCCAACGACCAAAGAAAAAAACTTCAACAAAAATATAACAAAAAAGCTCATTTCTGCATATTTGTGTCTGTGTATTTCCTCAGGAAATGGTTTAGCCATCTTGTACACATTCACTGATACCCCTGATGATTGTTAGGCACTGGAGAATTTGGCAGTCTGAATAAAAGTCTTCAAAACCAACACATCAAGACTCTTGGTCTTATGTTATGATTAAAATCCAACAGAAACAGAATGTTCTTTGAGGTGTCATTGTGACCAAGGGAGAAAAAATGCCATTGAAATAAAGATTATCATGAAATAGCCCCGTGCTTTTACAGATTCTGCTAAAGAATCGACCTGAGGTGAGTCAAAACTCCAAATCTGCAATTGCCATCAGATGCTAGATGAAAAGGGAGTAAAAAACTGAAAAGCAGATCTTTTGAATGGCAGTTTTTTGAATGAAGGTTTTCAAGCAATAAAGTAGGATCTTGCACCCACGGGGCAATAGTTACTGTACAGTTAATCACATCTGTCTGCCTTGGAATTGGCAGATGGGACACCAATTTCCCCACCCAATATGTGATAGTCAGGACTTCAAGGAAACATTTTATTTGCCTAGGTATCACCCATGGACCTTTCTCGTGGAGCTTAAAGTGCATTCCTTTGCTTTTCAAATGGATCAAAAGTTGCACTTTTAAAACCTGATCTGAAATGTTGCAGCTGTCTTTTCCACAGTAACTCGGGTGTTACAGCTGCCCAGAGAAGATGGGCAGAGCAGCATGGATTCCCTATGCTCTCTGAGATATTTCTAGGCACTTTTGTTTCCTTGTCAGTATCTGATCTCCTCACCAGGCTAGCTAGGCCAGGAGCATTTTCCTTGCTTTCCTCTGAAACTGAGACACTTCTTATAAATATTACTATGGACAGAGAAGAGATCATATATATATATATATCTATATATCTATATATATATCTCAATATAAGAACAACATGGACCTGCTGGAGTGAGTCCCAAGGAGGGCCACAGAGATTATCAGAGGGATGTAACAGCTCTCATCTGTAGACAGGTTAAGAGAATTGGGGCTGTTCAGCCTGGAGAAGGCTCTGGGAAGACTTTATAGCATCCTTTGAGTACCTAAAGAGGACCTTCAAGAGAGCTGTACAGGAACTTTTTACATGTAGCAAATGTAGTAATAGAACAAGGAGTAATGGCTTTAAATGAACAGAGGATGGTTTTAGACTAAATATTAGGAAGAAATTTTTTTACTCTGAGGGTGGGGAGACACTGGCAGAGATTGCCCAGAGAAGCTGTAGGTGCCCCATCTCCAGAAGTATTCAAGGCCAGTTTGGACTGGGCTTTGAGCAACCTGGTCAAGTGGAAGGAGTCTCTGGGACAGCAAGGGTGATTGGAACTACATGATCTTTGAGGTCCTTTCCAAGCCAAACCATTCCAGTATTCTATGATTTTATAATCCTGTGAGAGAATGTTATCCTCTGATTCAGCTGATTCCCATGAGAGACAGTCACAGTTTTTCCTATTTGGAAGGTCTAAAGACATTTTATGATCAGACACCATGCCCTAAGCATGAGTTAAACACTCAATGGCACAATCACACTGTCAAATTGGGGCAGATTTGGGCACATATAGAAGCAGGCCATGGTATCTGGCGACTTACAGTGTTCAAAAATAGACAACAATATAGTTTTTTTACCATCTCTGGAGTTAAACAGATGCAGCTTAGCATTTCTCAGGATCAATAGGACACTAAATTCTTCCAAGTCTTTCTTAAGGCACATAAGTCCTTTTTAGGATCTGGCCCTTAGCTTCATCCAAATTTCTTTCAAAATCCATTTATTTATAGCTGTCCGTTATGGCATATGACATAGTACATAAACATCAACTTGCTCAGATGGACATACACTACATATTTTCTCTGACTTGGGGAGGAGAGAGTGACACAAAGTGGACTAGAATTTTGTAAATGTTTCAGACAAAATAAAATTTATGCGATGTGCAGACAAACCTCCTGGTGGTTTGTTCCTTCCATACATTTCAAGAGTCTATTTTGAGAGAATTAATCTATTGCCTGTTTCTTGGAAATTCTTCCCATGAATTAAGTTTTTAGTGTTAAAAAAATTATTTTCATATAAATTTGAACAGTAGTGAGCTTAACAATAGTCACATTATATATTCAGGTCTGTAATGTGAAACAGTAGGTTACTGTTGCTTTTTTACCCTTTATTATAATAAAGGGTTTTATTTTGCTGCTCCAAATATCCCTTGCACTATTTGTACCAAGAAAGGTGCAATAATATAAAAGCTCATGGCAGAGATATTGATCATAATTGAAAGGGAGTAGTTTATTTTCGGCACCAATACTTTAAAAAATGCAAATGTATAGATATTATAACTAATTATGATTATATGGATTTCATATTTCCAGCTTTAATAAAATTTTCTTCCTTATAATAAATCCAGATAAATATCATGCCAAGTAGATTTTTCATGAGACAAAAGGGATCTCATCCATAACAAAAATCTCTTCCTCACTTCTCCCCAAAACCCTGGTGGAGTGCATACTGTAAGCCAACAAATTTTTAACCTCAGATTTAGAATATGGATTGGAAATCAAGATTCAAAATAGCAAATTCATTTCACATTTTTCTTCAGGAGATGCTTGTTTTAAAATAATTGCCAGACCATTTTTAAGACTGCCTCTATATATGGCATGTGCTCTTTCTCTTGCAGAGTCTTGACCCAGAACGTCTCATTTTCCAGAACATTCAAACAAAACACGTTCTGAAGTGATCACAGACTGAGAGGTAATCAGGATAATATCACTACAAAGCTGAAATGCCATTAAGTTACACAAAGAAGTTAATACTACTTTGAAATAAATATTCAGATAAAATAATGGAATGTATGGAAGATAAATTATTTCTATAAAAGAAACTACTGAAAATATCACCATAAGCTTGAATAAATATCAGATATTTGCCATCTAATTTTCTGCCTTATATGTTGTTTATTTGAGCCTCACAATTATACAGTGATCTCTTTCACCTTCCTTGCAGTTCATAGTCTTTTCCTCCAGTGATCATTCTTATGGCACAATAGGTTTTTTTCAACCTCATAGACATTCTGTTCTGTGCTGGTTTTCCACCCACCCTTCCCTGGTAACTAACTGCACAGCAGCCCACTCTCAGCAGCTCTTTTCACAGATGAAATATAGACCTTTTAATTGCAATACAGCTTCAATTTCCTTGGACTTCTCATATATTCATCTGCAAATTTCACTGCAGTAGTTATCAGAATCTTTACTTTTGCACTTGAGAAATAAAATATCTATGTTTAGATCACCATAGAATCACAGAACAGTTTGGGTTGGAAGGGACCTTAAAGACTATCTAGTTGCAAACCCTCTGGCATGGGCAGGGACACCTTCCACTAGACCAGGCTGCTCAAAGCACTACCTAACCTGACCTTGAACACTGCCAGGGATGGAGTATCTACAGCTTCTCTGGGTAACCTGTGTCAGTATCTCACCACCCTCACAGTAAACAATTCCTTCCATATATCTAAAGCTACCCTCCATCAGTTTAGAGCTGTACCCCCTTGACCTAGCCAGGTCACATCACGCTTCTCATCCACCAGCACCCCAAGATGGCCAGTTCCTCTTGATTTTACTGACCTATGCCTTTCCTAGATGGACCACTCTATTTTATAGGAGTTTTCTGTCCTCTAAGTTACTTCTAGCACATAACAGAGCATGTAAGTACTCTTTGACATCAGTGCTAAAGTGCTTATTATAGAATACAGAGTGAAAAATATTAGACCAAAAAAGCCACTTGCAAAAATTTTAACCTCAGGGTTTTGTGGTTTTGTAATACACTGTCCTGAAAATACAGATATTACAGAAAATAGACAAATTTTATTTCTAAAAACTAACTTTTCTACTCACTCCTTCAGACCTCACACCTCTAACCCCAAAATCATGAAAAAAACTGGATCCAGACAATTTCTGAAGCTCCACAGAACCTTCCATGAGCTACATTATTACAAAGATACTTCTTTGTAATTTCAGTGCATCCCCCCACACAGTTTCACATCCTTCTTTTGTAATTCTGAATCACAACACGTAGCAGCAGAAAGACCTCCCACGATCTAAAAAGATTATCTTTCATGGGATGTTTGGACTACATGTCAAAAATGTTTTATCATATAGTATATCCAGAATAAACAATGGATTTTACCTTCAAGATATAAGATAGAGGGGATGAAAAGTCTACTGAAACCAAAAACAAAGAGTCTTACAACAGCCAATCAGTAAATCATGAACTACAAAAGTTTATGATCCAGTCAGTACAATTATTTTTCAAACAAATATTTGTTTAAACTATTACATAGTACTTCTATTTTTATACATTGATTTTATTTCTACAGGCTATTTACAGATTCTTTTCCTCATGCTGGACTGTGTTTGCTTAAACACCCATTTCTTACTAAGATATTCTAAATCAAAGTTTGTGCCAAAGAAATATTCAGATATTGCTATATAGCACAAGTATTACTGCATGTTACGCTCATTTCTATTTCAGTCAGATTAAGGAAGCCCAAGTATTTTGCTATTTATAAGGGGCTCAAGTTCAAGAATCAAAAGACCATAATTTACTTACTCATGGCAGTTAATTTCCATGATTTCTGGGGTGTCTAAATTCAGGATTGTGATTCCAGCTACATATCGCCAAGTGGCACATTTTTCAGCTTCATACACATTAATAATATTAATTATTAATTAATAATCTTAATTAATACTTAATGATATTAATATTATTAATATATTAATCCGATTTGGGTCACAGTATCTACTGATATGCTAATAATTTGGTATTTCAATAAAAGAGAAACCATTCTTTTCTTGGTGAGTCAAAATATAGGATAAGGGTATGTGTTACAATTTGCAAAATCACTTTGCTTATCTTCTTCTGGGTCAGATGGTCAGCTGATGAAAAAGAAATTCCAGGACACATTCCATACAATTTAAGACACAAACTTTTGTACTGTGATTCCTATTTTTCAAACAGTCATGCAGAACACTTGCTCCCATGGTCTCTCTGTAAGCAGAATCTACCAATCTCTAAATTACAGGGCTTTCTTTTATATTCATAATCAAACTTGAAAAAAACCTAAGAAATCAAGATATTTGGGGTTCTATTAGATCTGTGCGTAATGTTTACATGAACTGCTAAATATTTTAAACTCCCACACCTTAAAAAATTCATCAAAAAGTAAAGGGTCAATCTTTAAAAAAATGGTATTTCAAAGTTAAAATAAAGCAAGTTAAACAAAGAATTGCAAAAATTTTGAGCAAGATATTATTTTCTTTTTCAACTTTTCTCAAAAAAATTTTAATATTTCTCACAGAAATGAAGGGACATTAGATCTTATATCCCCAGGCTATGCCCAGACAGACTTGTGTGCAAACAGGGTCACACAGAATGAAAGCTGCCCAGCACTCTCATTTCATGTCAAGAACAAGACACCAGAAATCAAATAGAAAAGGTATTAGCATTCATTTACTGGCTTCATTGTGTCTGCTCCTGGGTGTATAGACATGCACTGGAAGACCAGACTGTTGGATCAGACTCAAGTCTATAATAAAGCAAAATCTAGAGGATTTTGTACATTTTTTTTGTACTGTTGGTTTTTTTTTCCTTCCCCCCCCCCGTTTTTTCTTTTTCTTTTTTTTTTTCTTTATCATAGATGTTTCGACTTTTCATAGATGCATTGTCTTTACATGCCAGTATTTCTTCTTTACTATTTTATTCATCATATTGACTGAGTGTCTTATAGCCTTTGTCAGACAAAAGCAGCAAGAGCGTGTTAAACAATAAGATGAAATAAAAACAAGCATACAGAGATGATCAAGTCAAAAACTTGAGGGTGAAAATCTTGAATATAATGCAAAAAGTGCATGATTCATTAAGGCTTTTGAGCTTATGCTGGCAACAGATGCTTGGCTAGACAAGAAGGAACAGAAGCACTGAGAGGCCAATGATGAGCAGTGATGGACTTTGAAAATTCAGCCTGATTCATGTCTTGCTTTGACACATATCAGGGACATTTCACCACAGGTGATGGAGCAGTCTCACTGAAATCTGCATGAGATCAGTTTGTTCTCTTCTCTATCATCTTCTGGGTTTGTAAAACACATGTAAACAAGTATTGAAAAAAAAAACCCACCATAATTTCTTTGCAAATAACTTTTTTCAGAGAAATCAATTAATTTCTCAGATACTGAAAATCTAACTATTCTGATATGATTTGTGAAAGTTCAGTTCCTATTACTAGAATTCATAATCCACAAGGAACTGAAATATTGACGTAAAAATGCAAATTTTGCTTTGAAGGATGGAAAATCCTTGTCTGGAATAATGATTGATCAAAACCCTGGACTTGAATCACTGATTTTGACAGGACTGGAAAAGCAAGTTTTGTAGATTCTCTTCCTTCAGAGCTAAATTGTTTTGATAATTTAAAAATATTACATAATTATATTTTATTTTTTGCCAAAGATATAATTGTCTTAAGAAATGACTAATTGTGACAGTCAAAATGATTACACTCTAGTATGTTTACCAAGTGGTGAATTCTTTTCTTAAATAATTTTTATGTTTTGAGAAACAGAGTTCTACAGTAAGAACTGTAAGGATTTCCTAATTTTTAAGAAATTGTGAGTGTTATTTTTATGGAATCTAAGCCTGTTGTAGAAAACTGCTGTTTTAACTCCTAAAGATGCACTAGTGAATAAATGAGAAAAGAAAACATGGAAATGAGAAATTTTTATGGTCAAATATTGTCACTGAAACTGTGCAGGTTTTTTTTCCTTTCAGACTTCAATCTGACTGTATTCCAGCTGATGTGGTCAGTGGCTTTGTTCCCTAGCGAAAGAAGAGCACAGTTTATCTTAGAAGGTGAAACCATTTCCATAGTAGATATAAAGTTGATTTCTCTTGGAAGAAAAAGGGATATTTGCCTTTGACTTCAGCAGATGCTTTCTAGCTCTAACAATTCCCATGTGGATACACACCCACCAATCTAATAAACCACAGAAATGCATTATTATCCTCAACTATTTGATGTTTTCCTACTTCAGATCAGATCTATAATTTATAAACGGCTTCAGTTAATTCCAGACAGTAGGCTCATGTTTCACATGTCAAATACCTCATAATTTAATTTAGAAGAAATCAGCAGTGCTGTCAACTGAGTAGTCAGAAAAAGGAACTGGAGTGCACGGCATGGCGTGGCAGGAGCTAGCCCAAATCCTATCATTTTTTACTTGTTATGAGTTGATTTTTTCCTGCTAACTTTGCATGTCAGATCAGTAATTATGTGTTAGAAAAGAACATAAGACCATTCATCCAGGGTAAGCATGATGACAACATGTCAGAGAGAGAGAATGTGTTGACGGTGACAAATCCCCGGAAGTCTACTTTTCAGTCATGATCCATTTAATCGCATTCAGCGGTGCATTAAATAAAGGCAAACTTATCTTAAAGCTGTTAATAGGAAAGCTTGTGTTTCTGTGTGTGTGCAGAGACATACTTTTAAAGCATAAATGTAACCTCAGGAAAAAGACACATGAATTTGGTTGTTGCGTAGTATAATCCTTTTTTTTGAGGTAATTCATTTAAGTGCAAAAACAATTTTGAATGGAATTGTTGGAGAGAGTCCAGATGAGAGCTGTTAAGATGATCAGAGGGCTGGAGCACCTCTCCAATGCCAATAGCTGGGAAAGTTGGGGCTTTTAAGCCAGGAGAAGAAAAGGCTCCGGGGAAACCTTATAGCATTTTGCAGTACCTAAACAGAGCTTGCAAGAGAACTGTACTGGGTCTTTTTAAAAGGGCATAGAGTGATAGGACAAGGAAAAATGACATTAAACTGGAAGAGGTTAGGTTTAGATTAGATATTAGGAAGAAATTCTTTTCTGTATGGGTGGAGAGGCCCTGGCACAGATTGCCAAGAGAAGCTGTGAATGCCCCATCCCTGCATTTGTTCCAGGCCAGATGGATGGGTCCTTGAGCAACCTGGCCTAGTGGATGGTGTCCCTGCCCCTGGTAAGGGGGTCAGAACTAGAAGGTCTTTAAGGTCCTTTCCAAGCCAAACCATTCTGTCATTCTGTTGATGTTTCATTTAGTAAAGATAGAACTGCAAAAATAGCATTCACAACACAAATGTTCATAATATGATGTAGTAATGTGTTTCATTTCAACTCTACTTTAAAGAGGTTTCCTTCAAAATCATGTCATGCTATTTCCAGAGACATTTGGCCATTGTGAACCCTTCAGACATTTTTAATAAACATTTTTATGCAAATATTCATTATGGGGTAAAAAATTTCCTGATGTGATATTATTGTTAAAGCAAGTGACAGCTTACTAAGCAAAACACAATGAAGGGAAAGTTTGAGAAGCAATATCTCAAGGCAGCACACAATGGAATGGTCATTTGTACATATTTGCGTTATCCAAATTGTTTGTATATAGAATGAAGCAGAGCTAAACTTAATTTAATTATCCTTTAATTTCTCACGCAGCTCACTAGCCACATAATTTTGCTTTCTGAAGCTCTGCTCCTGCTGCCCATTTTCCACCTACTTCAAATATAGAAGATTCGCCAAACCAGGTATATCAGTTTGGTTTCATCTCACATTTAACTCTGGAAGAATCATAATTCCACTTGGGATTTATTGCAATGTAGATTCCTGAGCAATTTTACCTGGCTGAAATGCAGTCCTTCAGCCAGCATGAATTGCGGTACTTATGCTCACTTCAAAGAAGAAAAGCAAGGGCTGTAGCCTGGGGATCTCTGTGCTGCTTAGCACTGCAGAGAATGTTTGCTTGTTAGCTGCTACTCTCTTGCTAACTTTGTAGGAGGGAGAGGAGGAAAAGTCTTTACTCTTTTTCAGTGTTTGAAGTTGTTACTTACACAGCCTTCTTTGCAGATTAAAGCCTAGATGGTGTGTAAAAATGCCATTACTAGTCTTACTGGCCTTACCAGAGAATATCTGCTTTGTTAGGAGATATAAAGTGAGCACACATTCTACTTTTACTCTGATGTACTGATTTTGCTTAGGATTTTGTTCTTTGAAATTTGGTTACAGCAGCAGAAGAAGCCCAAACATATTAGTCAAGACGTGTGAACAAAGCTGTGTCTTCTCACCAGGGCTGTCAAAGAGAACTGCATTTCTTCTGTATCTCTCCAATCATCCTCTGGTTTGAAGTGAAAGAATAGTCTAGAGAGAGTTTGGTTTGACATTGAAACCATGATTATATGGTCAAAGCATATATTTCTTTCTTACTTGTTCATAGTATTGCAGCCTCTTCATTTTTGTGTTCCAGGTTTCACACTTGTGCTGCCTGGAAAAGCAGTGCATGGGCGGAAAAAAATGCTTAAAATTTCATACCTGTTAAAAGAAATGGAAGCCAATTCAAATAAATTCCATAGAAGAGTGTTTATTAAAATTTCCATTAATAATCCTAACCACTAAGGGTTGATGTGAAAAGTTGAAACATAGCCATCCCTTCCCCTGCAAGTTTTCCCTCAGGAAAGGAAGAGGCAAGAAATCTACCATTGCTAACAGAGGCAACATCAGAGCCAGCTAATGAAGTGCTGGCCCTACAGGCATAGACTATAGCACACCTGAGCAACTCAGCAAGGGCCTCTGATGACCATCCTCTCTAACTTAAGCAACTAAATTCTGTCTCTGAAACACTTAGTAGGGTTGCAGCCCTTCTCGAGAACACTTACTGTGAACTCAAGCACACATAAACCTCTCAGTAATGTTTGTTGTTCAACATCTGAAGCAATCCTGTTTCACTGAGTGGGGTGATAACATTGCAGTTGGCTGCTGTTTAACTCTGTTTCTTGTTTTAGATTCTTAAGAGATTAAGTAAAATATGTAAGTCCAATGTGTTCCTCTGTTTGGTTTCAGCTTGCATTCACCCTTGATCCCTTTCTTCTTTTAGTTAACTTGAAAAGTAATAATCATGTCTCTGATATCCAGGTATTGCTTTCTCTATATGTCTCGCTTTTATTTAAGTCTTCTCTGTGCAACAGCATTGATTCACTCTGTTTCAGATTCCACTACCAATCAATATGACAGACCATCTCTTCTTGAAAAATTGTCTGCAAATTGAGACAGGGGAGAATGGTGAGATGTTCAAAGGTTTGCTGGCATTTAAGACAGCAAACAGCTGCATGTGTAATTGTATAGTTAGCATATCATTACCTAGTCTAAAAATATCTTTCTAAAAGTTCATTTGTACAAAAGAATAAATATTTTTATTAGCACATACTTAGCCAAGCCAACAGACTGAAGGCCAAACTAGTGCCAAGAAATCACTTTGTTATAGTTACTAAACACACAAGAGAGATGCAATTTAAATTTAAAACACCTAACTCCTAAGCCAGAGTAAATATTTTACTAAAGAAAGAGCAGGTTCTTTTCAAAATATTCAGAAAATTTCGTACCTGAACATCTGTCAATCTTTTTAACATTCAGTAAGTGCAGTATCTTTTTCTTTCCTAAAATAATTGCTTTGTTTCAAAAGCCTGTTCTGAAACTCATCCCCATAGGTGTTTGACCATGGTTTTCTGGGAAGTCTTTCCTGCATCCTCTATGCTGCTTGTGTTTGGTCATGGGATTCAGAATAATTCTGATTCTGGAAAGAGTGAAATAGTTCTGGTGTCTTCTGATATCTTCACACCCTACTCTGACAAGCATCAGCTCACCCGTATTGCAAGATTCAAGAGTGCTTTCTTGTTCAGTAAATTTTACCCCTAAAGCATCAAACCAACTTCTTAAAGGGAAAATTAAAACTCTCATGTGTAACTATTGAGTTAACAGTCTTTTGCAGACCTAATTTGGAAAGAATACAGATTTTAGGAACTAATTCATGTGTCTATGGGATGTTTTAATCAAGAGCACTACATGTATGTCTATACATGAAAGGTGTATCACTAACATAAAGATGGGACTTGTAAAATTTTTTATGTAGGTTATGTTTTTATACAGGGGTATATTTTGTGAGAAGCAGACTCCAAAAGGCCCTCTATCCTCAACTGTAACAAAATTATGGTAACACACACATAGATATGTATATCATTTGATATATTCCTTGAATGTTGTGCTTTAGTTTTCAATATCCATTTCCAGTGCTGAAAATTAATTAGTCACTGCTTTTAACTAAATAAATTAGCTGCTACTTATTATCTACAAAAGTCTGGACCACCCAAAATGCGTATTCATTAAAATTAGAGATAAAAGAACATATCAAAGAATTCCTTTGTTTAAATTAATTATAACATTAATTTAAATTCATCTCCACACATGAAAAATACCATGCATAAATAATTCTATACTTTAAGGTTATTAGGAATCTCATATGTTGCAATTCTGATATTTTATACATATTCTGTGTGTGAATGTGCATGGAAATATTCTGTCAAAGCAAACACAATTGCACATTTCTTACACAATATTTATGTATTCAAGCGAAAATTTTATATGAATTGGACATTCATCAGTCAGGAGTGGATTAAGCTTTTGACCCAATGATATTTTTATCATTGACAAAATCTCAGAACACAATCTCTGCATATGACAAAGAAAACATCAGCTAGAACAGCAATTATCAACAGTCATTAATGGAGGTGTTGAAGAGACCTGGGTTAAGGATGGAGCCCTGTGGAACTTGACTAGGGATGGGTCATCAGCCTGATGATCCCTTTCACTATAACCATTTGTGCCCAACCCAAGAGCCAGTTGCTCACCCATCTCATTATGTGTTTATCCAGCTGTAGGCTGGACATTTTGTCCAGAAGGATACTGTGAGAGAAAGTATCAAAAGCTTTGCAGAAGTCCAAGAAGATGAAAGTATCAAAAGCTGTGCAGAAGTCCAAGAAGATTACATCCATTGGCTGTGCAAGATAAATTAGGTGAGTTACCCTGTCATAGAAGGAGACGAGGTTCAACAAGCAGTGCTTTCCCCTCATGAAGCTGTGCTGGCTGTGAATGATGACTGCCTTTTCCTCCAGGTGTTTTTCAATACTTCCCAGAATAATCTTTTCCATGATTTTACCAGGTACTGAAGTGAGATGCCTGTAGTTTCTGGGGTACTCCTTCTTGCCCTTCTTGACAAAATTAATGTTGCTTCTGAATCTGAAATTTTAAGTGGTTGGCAGCTGGAAAGAACCTCACATTTCATTCAGTTTACAGCAGTCTGCTCCAGGGAAAATGCTTTCATATTGACAAGACCCCATTTACAAGATAGATTACACTAAAATATGTTTGGCAAGCTCTGTAAAGAGAAAAAAAAATAATGTTGCCAGAGACAAGAGAAAAAAATCCATCATTAAAAGGGAAAAGGATGCGTATCCAGAGGCAGGGAAGAACAAACATGCTTATACTACTATAGGATGGATGATAAAATTAAACTGGCAGTGTAGTTATCTGCAACAGAGAGAAAGATGCCCTTAAAAGGAGCGAATCATTTCTTTCTAAAATGTGCAGTGAAAGTAGGCAGAATAATATGCTTCTGCTTTCCATAGAGAGTAAAGGCAGTCTGAGCAAGATGGCCAAATGCAGATATTTAAATTCTCGGCTGTGTGTGTCTAGAGTTGAACAAGAGGAATCCCATCCACGGGATCACATGAAGTTTGACACTTTTTACCTGCAAATCCTTTTAATTGGACTCCAAAGGTAAACACAATTGTCAAAAGTAGAAAAGCATGTGTGTTGTAAGACCTAGGACAGACATACAGGCTCAAGGCAGATGGGATACACAGCATGTCTATTGTTTTATAAAAAACACAAGTAAAAGTCTAGTGACTTCAATGACAGAGGCAGATATTTTCAAAGGAGCTTCAAGGCTCCTACTAGATTCCTGGTGTTTACTGCAGTGTTAGAGCAAGGCATGTCTCATCCTGCTTTGCCAATATTGGAAGTTGGTACCCTAAGTTCCCCAGCGTGGCATTTTCAAAGGAGCTTAAATCAGTACAGGAGCACAGAGCAGCAGAAGACATACCTAGTCAACATTCTAGCACTGTTTGTTTAAGAGTTATTTCCTAGAAAAATTGCCTTTGCACATAGCCTGAACCAAAGCCTACGCCAATCAGTCAAGCAGAGGTACTCATACTTGGGAGTTTCAGTTTCAGGAAAGTGAAAGACTTGAGTATCTCTAAATGCATTTCTTCATATAAAAGAAATACTTCTTTTCAGCCAACACAAAATATATTTAGGCACAGATTTAGCAGAGTACTTTACTCTTAGCATTGCTACCATGACTTTCACTGCCTAAAATACATCCTTATGGAAAATCTCAAAGGATTCAGGACTGTTAACACTCTGTTAGCCTCTTGTTCTCGTATGTGTCACTACATTTGCAATATTTAAAATAAAATGCATGCACCATAAAAGTTAACCTGCCTGAAAGGGAAGCAAGACTGAAAATCCTGCTGATTCTGCTCCAATAAGGACCAGCTTCCTGAAAGCCTCCATACCTCTAAGACTAGTGCAATCCTGTACTTCATAAAAGAAAAATATTTACTCTTTCAAAGTGGCTCTTAAGTCCAAGATGCTGCTGCCAAAATTTCGCAATATTTAGGAAGAGTTTAATTCAAAGGCAGGACTTTTTCTTTGAATATGATTTTCTACCCATGGGAGAAAATTCAGCTGAGGAAGGAAGACACCACCTCCAGGAATCTGATTTCTTAATAATAAGAATGAGATGTGGTAGGATTAGTCAAACCAAGAGCTGCATTAGAAATCCTAAAACTTAAGGCATCTGAGTTCTCCTTTCCTTCTACCCTTTGCTCAACTTTCTACTGGTTCATGCTGCAGATATTTAGCTTGCATCTTGGAGTTAATATTCAGGTGGTGGAAAGAAGAAAATCTATTCACAAGGCTACAGATCAAACCCTGGAATTTCATGACACACAGTCATTTTATCAGAGACTGCTGACTCAATTTTTAAAGCATGCAGACAGTCCGTGGGCTTCCTGGCTCTCACTTATATCTATATTTCTAAGTCAGTGAAGTCAGTCCTTAGAGATTTCTCATGAGTCATTCACCATTAAAAAGTCTTTGATACTAAGCTGATTCATAAGATGAGACTCAGGACTTAAATTTCTTAAAGTTGATCTAAGTGTCTTTTTGACTTCTAAAAGGTTCTTCTTTAAAAGGTTTATTTAAGTATAAAAAACGAGTCAGGAAGACTGGAGAAAGGGACCTTTTGCAAGGGCATGTAGTGATAGGACAAGGAACAATGGATTTAAGCTGGAAGAGGGTAGATTTAGGTTACATATTAGGAAGAAATTCTTCACTGTGAGGATGGTGAGGCTCTGGGACAGGCTGCCCAGAGAAGTTGTGGGTGCCCCATCCCTGGAAATGTTCCAGGACAGGTGGATGGGTCCTTGAGCAATCCAGTCTAGTGGAAGGTGTCCCTGCCCATGGCAGGGGGTTGGAACCAGATGATCTTTAAGACCTCTTCCAACTAAACCCATTACATGAATCTGTGATTTTATGAATAAAAGCCTTGTTAAATGACTAGAAACAGTTTCTCCTCACAGCTGTAAGTACTGGCAAATCTAATCTATACATTACTCAAAACACCTTGAATCACAACCCGCTTGGTTCTGTTTCATATGATTTTAAAACTACTTTTTAAGAGCAGATCGACATAGACATACATAACTGCTAAGAAACGGAACTAGAACATTGCTAAGGGACTGCATCTCATGTTCCAGGACTTTTCTGAATTTATTGCCATCAGAAATCTGTAGCATTGAACTGTTCTTTTAGCATGTGCTTGCTCCCACTAGGATTATGTGTAAAGTTACATGATCTTCTCAAATCCATTTTTCTTCAACTTCCAGGAAAAATTTCCCATGCAGGATGGAATTGTCTGCAGATATATATTTTTAGAAGAGCTATGCACAGTAATATACAAGCCTCACCTTAATGCAATATAACTTCTGGGTTTGTACTGGGCACTTGCAGATGTCCTGTAGATTGGATATTTGGATGTACGATTTGAAAGGCCATCCTACAGTTATGGTTTCTCCTACCTTTGCTTTTTTGTCCTTTTGAATTTAGAAAAAGTCTTTCTGACATTCCATCAAACAGCAGGACACTTGTATTTTATTCCCAGGGTTGTTAGCATGGAAATAGGGCTTATTTTCTTTATGCTTTATTCTGTCAAGCAGCATTCAGGGATCCCTGAATGTTGCAAACTATTTCTAAAAGGTCAAGCTCAGTGTCATTATGTTTACCTAAAGAGCATGAAGGAGGAAAGTGGGCTCTATAAATTTAAAGCAGCTAAAACCCAGTCAAAATTTCCAAATCCATGGGTGGTAACTGAGGAGGCCACCAAGGACCAGTGGCCAGATCCAGGAAAGGACAGATGCAAGGATGGTGTATCTAAGCCACGTGCATCTGAACAGGAATAAATATTGTTCTGGCAGGAAATTTAGCTTATGCAGAACTAAGGGCTACAGCTGCAAGAGTTCTTATTCATGAACCATGTTGCACTGTGTCATGCACTACAGACACCACTTAAATCTGTACCACCTGTCTGATGTAAAAGACACCGCAGTTAACTGCAAGATTTCCTACATGTATACGGTGCTATATTTCTGTTTATTCAGTCTTATTTTTTCTAGGACGATAAATAATGTATGCTTAGGATCTTTTTATTTAAAAAAAACAACAAAAAGGTTTCAAAGGTTTCCACAAAGCTTCAACAGATATTTAATGCCGCTATTAACAGGCAGTTTCATGTCTTGAAAAACTCTTTTTGCTTCTTTTCAAATGCAGCAATTGTCTTGCTCTTTTTTTTTTTTTCTTCTGAGTTCATCTGGTCTATATATCTCTTTTCCAGCTTAGTCCAACAAAGCCAAAGATTTCAGAGAAGTTAACAATGCACTCTGCAGGTTCTATTTACTAAATAAGGAACATAAAGCAGAGGAAGTTTTGCCAGAGCTGGTTCTGTCTGGGTAGTGAACCTAAATGAATTCTATAAACTTAAGCAAACTCCTTCATCTCTGGAGACAAAATCATGGAGCATCAATATGAAATAATGCTTCTGATCTCAAAAGAAATATATGCTTACCATAGAATATTATGGGTACTGAGTTAAGAATGAACAAGTTTACAAAGCAATTTTTGGAAAACTCTACAGTGGCTGCTTTAAACTCTAGCCTAAAGCATTCAACCAGAAATGAAGGTAAAGTGCAATATTTATTATTTTACAATTTTTGCAGGACTTTAATTGGCTACAGAAGTTGTGGATTCTGCAAAGAAAAATGTTTTCTTCATAAAGTAAGTGATTTCTGTTATCTCTTTAGAGTGTCACTGTGCTGATGACATAATATGTAAGTTACTGCAAATAACATTTTCTTCTTGTTAGCAACATGGTTTGAATTCCCAAGTTCAGGATACATTTTTTATTTAGCTGCATATAGGACTATTTTTGATTTTTAAAAAGGAAAAAAACAATGTAAGTTTTTTGATTCACAATGCTACCTTAACTGAGGCTGAACTGAAATTAAGAAGTGTTCTCTAACACCACAGATGCTTTTTTTAACCCAGTAAAATTCACTAAAGTTCTTCCCTAAAACCTCTCCCATCCAGTTGAGCCACTGCTCATGCTCAAGCCCTCCCTGGGTGTACTATTTAGGACCTCATTCATTTATGACCCCTGAGAGGTTCAAATCATTAAGCAAAATTAGAATTTACCCCCACCTTATTACAAACACCTAATCTGCAAAAATACATTGTTTAAGTATAGCAACAGTCTTGTGCTGCTCCTGTACAATTTCCCAGGTATTAGAGTAACTCTCTCCAGACACAGAAGGCTCAGATACAATAATCTTCTCTGCTTGTGGAAGCATCAGTTAGAGTTCCTGGAATCATAGAATTATTTAGATTGGGAGGAAACAGTTAGTTCATCAAGCCCAACCATGAACCCAACACTACCAAGTCCATCGCTAAATCATGTCCCTCTGTGCTGCTTCTGCACATCATTTAAATACCTCGAGGGATGATGACTCCACCACTTCCCTGAGCAGCCAATTCCACTGCCTAATCACCCTTTTGGTGAAGCAATTGCTCCTAATATCCAATTTAAACCTCCCCTGGAACAACTTGAGGCTTTTTCCTCTTGTCCCATTGCTTCTGACTTGGGAGAAGAGACGGAACCCTCTCGCTACACCCTCCTTTCAGGCAGTTGTAGAGAGTGATAAGGTCTCCCCTGAGTCTTCTCCTCTCCAGGCTAAACACCCCCATCAGCCTCAGCTGCTCCTCAGAGGACTTGTGTTCTGGGCCTTTCACCAGCTTCATTGCCCTTCTTTGGACTTCATTGCTGTGCTTTCCCACCTCCTGGAAACTGGAAGTACCAGAAAGGCGACTGTGTTCTAATGTGGAGGCTTCTTTCCCTTTTCTACTGAACATCCTACCCTCTGAGTAGCAGAAGTAAAGATTTGTTGAGTGAGGGACTTCGGATTTCAAGCAAGGTGAGCAGGACACTACTGCACCAGAGAGGAGCAATAGTATTGTCATCCCTGTCATCCCCTCATTGATTACTTTTGTGTACTTCATATTTATTAAACCAGGGTAAGATTCATAGATCTTTTCCTAGTTACAAACAAGACGACTGCTTTCATACAATTGTAAAATGCACAGCATTCCTTCTCATGAGATTCAAAGTATTTCATATCCTGCAGTTCCACTCATTCTGTATAGAAGCAGAGCAGAGTTATTTCTTTACAGACAGTTGTGCTCATTTTGGAAAAAAACAGTTATGCCCACCACTTGTTACTTTGTTTGACTTGAGAACTCTTTTTGTCCCTTGGGGGCCAAGCAGAAGAAAATCTGAACAAAATCTGGAATACCTCAGCAAAAAAGCACGTGAAGATCCATATCTGCAACAAATACGGCAAATGTTTGGACTATCCAATTTATCTGCTCTGTTTGTTGCTGCCTGCTCACTTGCCCATCCTTCTGGACATGTAAAAGGGCTCATTTTTCTTCTTTATGCTCCTCTGTGTCATGGGCTGAAGTATGACTGACAGTCACCAGAGGATGTTTCTGTGTATTGCATCCCCTTTCTGATTCTGGCTATTGTTTATAACAATTCACAGCTGAAGAACATAAAACACTGAGTCATAAGGAGCAGATTCTCACAGCCACCTCTGAGGAGTAGTTTGTGTGTGTTGAACTATTCATTACAAAAGAAGTATTTGGGACATCTACTCTTTATGGGAGAGGTTGTTTCCAGGTAATATATGGCACTAAGGGACATGGTTTAGACTTGGAGTTGCCAGTGCTGGGTTTACAGTTGGATTCTGTGATCTTAAGGATCTTTTTAAACCTAAACAATTCTATGATTAATTTCAGGCTGCTTTACAGAAGAAACAAGGTTTAGGCCATCATCCTTTCTTTAATATCTGTATGTGCCTGCGTGCCTACACTGTCTAATTCTCCCATCTTCAGCCAATTCTGACACTGTAGGAAAGGTCTCACAGTTCCTTAAAGTTTCATCAGTCCAGACAACTGCACAGAAAAATACTATGTGTTTGTTGGCAGAGAGAAAGGTCCAGCTGTAGGAGGTCTCTCCTTGTCTTACACTGATCACAAGGATCCCAAGCCCTCCAAACAGCTCATTTTGGGTGGTGATAGTATGAAACGACCAGAAAGCCAACTGCTGCACATAAATATGTAACAAACAAACTTCAGGTATTCTACTGTTCATGTAAAGGCTTGTTAATATTCTTCTTTTTCTAAAGCCCTGTCCAAACTGAGGAAATTGAATGCCACCTAAATACTATTAATATAGTCCTTGCCTAACATCGTCTCTGACAGTAATTAAGAAGAGCAGTAACAAACATTAGCTAATACTTTTGAAGTATGTTTTATTTTCCTTGTCCAGAAAACACCTAAATATATTCTATTCTATCCTACAGAGGTGCCAGTACAACGCCTTCAGTTTTATAACGTTCTAAAATTTGTCATTTTCTGCCAGACTGAGGCAAGTAGTGTAGAGAGGTAGATTCCAAGTGTTTGGGCTTCTTTGTGGATATTAATAACTTGGATGACAATGCAATCTATTTCTACATTAGCACATATAAGTATTTTGCACCAAAAATGTGCTGTTTGGCAGATCTTTTAACTATGAGTCAGACAGACAATTGTAACCCTACATCAACAATGTCTGTCAGGGCTGTCTGTTTTGGAAAGACAGTCTTTTTGAGAAGTGTAATGCAAGTTTCTCAGATGGTGAAAATCATCAGAGTCCCCCGAGCTGTCAGAGAACTATAAACAACTCAAGTTGTAGTTCAGCTCCCTTGCAAAACCCAAATCACCTCCTTTAAAGCATGTGCCAGAACTTAAGTCCCTGCAAATCAAATCAGTGCTGCTATGTAAAATGTTGAAGCTCAGAGCAGTTGGCCTAGTTCAGGATATCATGACAGCAGCTGCACCTGCTGTCAGCTAATCCACAATTAGGGTAGAACATCAGTAGGTGAAATAAAATAAACATCCATCTTGACAGTGGACTACTCAAATCCTCATACAGTAAATTATTTTTTCCACTCCTTTTGAAACCCATTTAGTTGCCTATTGAGACTGACTATTCATTCCTATTTCTGCTCCATCAACAAAGTCAGCCAAGCCTAGGAAATCATACACATAACTAGATGAAAAATTTTCTCAACTCAATGGGCCAATTACCAAATGTCCACCATCTACTATGGAACATAAGGCACTCATGTCACTTTTGGTCATATCCCCTATAAACACTTACTCTGAATCTAAGTTACTCCCTTTAAACCAAATCAAAAGCTGTGCTCACTGTGGCGACAAAATGGAGAAACTCCCTTGTAATGATAAAACTTTCATTATATCTGTGTCATGTACGGGTAGAGAATTTCAAGAGAAGATTCAAATACTTGGTAGGACAAGGGTGACAATGAGAGAATAACCAGAATAAAATTAACAACAGAGGGTTCCCTGGTGCCCTCTGGAAACCTTTGAGGAAATATGAAATGTTGGAGATGTGTGCAGAACATGAACAAGAGCTGCCATTTCACAGAATATCAATGGAGCTCTGTCATGGGGAAGCAGAAGACAAGGCAGCAGTGGCTGAAGGTGCTTATGCTGTCATGCAGTAGTAGATTAGGACATAAGGTCAGAGACAGCATGGATGTGTTTTATGTAGTTGTAAAGAAGACAGAACAAAAAGACTTAAGTTATGCACAGGCTAATGTAACAAGTCTTTATGCCAGGGATATTTCTCCGGTCTGTCATTTCTGGATGTGGTACTGGAAAAATTAAGAATCCTGTGGTGGCAGTCAGGCTGTAGGCAGCCTGTGTGAACAAGAGAAAAAATGAATCACACAGCCAGTACTTCTTACATGGCAAGATGGGATTTCATGTTAGCACTAACATTCTAACATGCAGTATTCTAAGACCACATAGCCCCTTCCAAAGTACTGTGTGCTATCACAGATGCATGCTTACAACCCAGCACAAAAATGGAACATCCAGCTAGGATGTGCTGTGTATAATCTATTGGCGAGGTTATTTCTGGAAAGAAATGAGTTTAAAGAAAGAATATGTGAAAGAGATGAGGGAGTTTTGCTGGTCAGAGCTGTGTGATCAGGTTATTGTGATTGACTGTACACTGGCACTAACAGAAGCTATAGCAGCAAAATCTCTGTTAAGGAAAGGAATTAAACATAGACGGGAAAAAGAAACAGGGGCTGAGTATGGTGTTCATCAACTCAGATGTATATTGGCTAGTGGATGCATATTAGGTAGGACAAGAAATGGCTTGCACTATCTGGTTTTTTCCCTCCTAACTGGAGCAGAAGAAGAGGTGAGAGAATTTTAATGAGAAGGTCTTTAATGAAAGCCACATCTACTTTCCTGGAAAGTGATAAGCCAGTGGTCAAGGATGTTGAAATATCTTTATTGTCATGCAACATAAGTTGGCCTTAAACTGCAAGAAAATTTTTAGAAAATGAGCCTGTGTGACCATCACAAGGTTTAGATCTCACACCATGTTCTTGAAAGGTTGTTCTATATGATTTAAGTGTAGTCTTACTTCTTCTGAGATGTGGTTTCAACAATGCAGCTATCTTTGTTTTAACAACTTTGCTATCCATCAAATATTATTTGCTATATAAACCCTTTTGCTGATGCACAGATCCCCCACAACTCAGAGCACCTGTGTGCCACTAGATCAATCATGCTATTGTATGCGTGATTTTTCTTTTCAAGCATTATTAATTTACCATAAACTTCTCTGTCAAGGTATTTTGATAAAGCAAAAAAAATTGTCAATGTTTTTCAGGCATATCCTGATTTCTTGTGGACCAATTTGAATTCTGAGCAAGTGTCAGAGGAAAACTCACACACTTTATTCAAAAAAGCACTAACTTGTTTGAATGTTAAACAGGCCTAAGCTTTTCTGATAGCAGTATTTTGATCATTGTTTCCCATAGCAGATGTTAGAACATAAGTCATGAAAACTTTACAGTCTAAACAGTCAGGTTGTTTTTCTAAATTGTGTGTAAGAGTTTGGAAATGGGATGAAAAAAAGCATTTTAAAGGAAAAAAGCAGGAATAATGAAAATAATGATTCACTGGAAAGGAAAAAAAATATATTTGCTTATAAAGAGAGGCAAATAGCTGTGAAAAATGGACAGCTGACCTAAGTCTTTCCAAATTGTAAATTCTTCAACCGAATAATTGATAGTGGAATGAGAATTAAGAAGATAGATATTATTATGCCGGGAAATCAAAATAAAGGGGAGAGGATTATTTTGTGTGGACTGAGGCACCAGCCAGCCATCATTCTGTCTAGTACTGTCTAACTTTAACATACCTGATCCAATAGCTGCCAACCGTGTACAGGAAAGAAAAATGGCGAGGTCTTCTTTTAGCAAGGTAACTCTAGAATGTAAGCAAATAGCACAGTTTATACAAAAAAAATGAAAAATCCAGCTACCACGTTGTACATCATTAAAATTCCTCCCCCCTCTAGCCTTTCTCCCCAGCTAGAATAATTCTGACATGAGCAGTTTTGAGGCCATATATGGAGCTCTGAAGACAGATCCCTAGACCCAATTTCTGAGCCATGAACAAGGATAGTTTATCTTCAAGCAGCTGTAATGGATTGTACTCCATCAGTTCATCAGCAGCTCATTTACAGAATTACAGAAATCTTCAATTGGTGACCATTTAATACACCATGTTAAAAACTGTGGTAGGTCAGCTCTTGCTTCAGAACTGGTTTTTCCAACCCTGTAAGAAAAGCAGTAAGACAGCTGAACAAACTGTGCCTGTCACCCTCCCCTGTGAACCCAGAAACAGCAGCTCTTGTGATCTCTCCAACTGAAAGATTAAAATAATTCATACTCCATAGGGTCTGTATAAAACTGGCAAGATTTATGTCCTTCCAACACCTGATTTCAGCAACAATCATAACCTCTGTGAAGAAATCCTGGCCTACCTTACAATAGAAATAAACAGATGAACAGAGTTGTTTGGAACTAAGAGAAAAAATATTTTTTTTAAAATCAAGGACCAAGAACTTAATGTCAAGATTTTGTTTTACTGAACCCCAGAGGTATTTCTGCCCCTGGTATGTGTCTCTGTAACATTCTCCCGCTATGGCCACCTACACAGTTCTATCATCCTAATTTTTCCATCTCTTTATGTTCCACCTCTGAGGGAGGCTCTGCAAGCCATTAGCCAACAGCTCAGCTCAAACTTGCAAATGTTAGACATGCTGAGAGGAAACAGGTAGGAGGAATGAAGACAGAAGGAAAACAGTCCCATGAGAGACACTTCATTAACAATAATACCTGAAAGCCTTTCTCCTAAGGACTTTGCTCTTTCTTTCCTACTCCCTGCAGCATGCCAGCATTTCAAATGCCACTGCATGCTCCTGGAGACCAACCAAAGCTGTTTGACCTTAAAGAAGATGCTGCAGTATTGCTGGCTGTTTATTGTGATCTGTGCCACCCAGCTGGCCCCTGACACTGCAGAAGAGGCAGGAGGGACTGGGTTTGGTTTTGATTACCACCCTGATGGTGCCTTCCTAACAAACAGCAGCAGCAGTAATATTCTTACTCTTGAGCTGGCACTTGATGGACTCCCTCCCCGAACAGACTGCAGTGATTCCTTCTTAGGACCTTGGCTCTTATTTTCTGGGGGACTGCAACCACATAGCACAGCAGAGACAGCCTTGCTGGCACTCAGGCAACGTCAAAAACAAAGAACTGGATGGAAAACAGGCAGACTGAGTCAATACCAGGCCCAGAAACAGCAACTGAGGTTTCATGCTGACTAGTGCTGTCCCAACAAGCCTGCAGGGTTGAGGGAGGCTTGGGGGAGCCAAGCCAACAGGTCAGGGTCAGCATCAAGGATGCAGGAGGCTGGCTGCAGGCACAGCTGCTGCACAGCTGGTCCCTGCTCGTGCTGCATCCCTTCAGCCAAAAAGCAGCTCCCCAGGGAGAGGAGCATCACACCTGCCTCTCAATAGTTCATGTCTGGGAGGAGCTGACCCTGTTCTCAATTCTGCTCAACTTCCTAATGCTGCCAGAGATACTCCTAGGAGGAGGATGAATTCTATGTCCTGACCACGACTGCCTGAGGACATAAATCTCTTTTCTTTTTGGCTAGATAACACAGCAAACAACTGTCTATAACAGCAATATGTATTCTTGCTGTCCTCACTGGGGAGAGATGGTAGGAGGTAAAGACAAAGATCATCACAACGCTATAAAAAAATGTAGGTTTTTTTTTTTCCCCATTTGTCCTCAACTCTTCCATATTCTGAGAGGAAATATGTATGTGAAGTAGTATAAAAACCATAGCATCTGCTTTCACTCTTGGTAGGAGAAAACATAACAGATATTGCAGGACATCCTCAGCTACATATCCTTCTGCTGAGAAGGGACTGGGACAAATTTTTAAATTAAAAATAAATTGATAAAAAGCCTGGCAGTGTTTAAAAGTTGTTTGTTAAAATAAACAGAACTCCTGCCATTTTCCACCCTAAGACTAGAATTTCACCATGCTCAATCTAATTTTCCTTCTGGTTATACCAGGTGGGTAAGAAATAGTTTAATAGAGAATAAAGGGGAAAACAAACTTTGTCCTGCCTTCCCTGCAATAAAAAAATCACAGAATCATAGAATTGTATAGGTTAGAAAAGACCTCAAAGATCATTGAATCATGGCAGTGTTCATGACTAAACCTAAGTGCCCTTTGTGTCCCCAAGTGCCACATCTACACATTTTTTGAATATGTTCAGGTGATTCCACTACTTCCCTGGGGAGCTTGTTCTAAAGCTTGATCACCCTTTACCCTTTTCTTGTCTAAAATAAACAAGATCTTTTTAGAAGTTCTATTGGATGAAGGATTTAGAAATAGTTACATGCGAAATCCCAGGGTTACTGATCACTGTAATCCTAAAAACCAAAGAGAAGAATAAAATGGTTTCTATTTTAATTCATCCCAGACTAAAAACAATTAATCCCCTGCCAAGAAAAAAAAAAAAAAAAAAGAAAGAGTGAGAGAGAAAGGAGAAATGTAGAAATTTCTCTGACACTCTTATTTTACCTTCTTTGCTTCTGGTCAGACAAAGAAATACGGACATCAACATAATTCATCATTAATAAAAAATTGAACCATTGAATTCACTGAATACAACCTAATATTTTAACACAGAAAACATCACCATTAAGACTGTGTTTCTTCAAATCTTTTCTTGCTTTATACAGGGCACTGATTTGAATCAACTGTCTTTATTTTATCCTTAGGCTTCATGGATAAAACATTCATCTGCCTTTCTGCATTCTCCTAATGACCAGCTTTGTTTTAACACTTAATTCCATACCCCAGCAGCATCCTGCATGGGAAGAAAGATCTGGAACACTAATAGAAGATGATGCCTCCCCCAAAATAATTATACTTAATTAAATGTTCTTACTAGTCTTAAAGAGGGACTTGCAGCATTTATGCCTGTTAAAATATGGTGCCAAAAAACTCTGAATATGTAGGTCTGCTAAACTCTGCTTCCCTGCCCTGAAAATCTTTGAAGGGGAGGTATCACTACCTCAGTGAGAGACAGCACTCAGGATAGAACTTCTTGTCTCCAGATGAAAGCCTGAGAAGATCCCCGGGTATCACAACCATTGCACAATCCAAAAGACTGAGCATATTCCTTCTCTACTAAGCTGGGGAGATGGTTGAATTTTCATTTATTGGAAGTTTTAGGTTCACATTTTCTTCCTTTGTGAAGGGTTGCATAGGAGTATAGCCATTCCAAAATTCTCCTCCTTTCTCATTGGAGAATTCACAGAGTGAGAAGAAAGGAATATGGCTTTATAGAGAATTGGTTCCTGTCACTCTTAGAGGCTGTAAAGGTTGCTTCTTTTTAACGTTGACACAATCAAGGTCATCAGGATGGAATGGGAAGAGGCAGTTAGTCTATTTCCTGCTGCAATCAAAGCTTTAATTTGCAATCAGATCTTCTTAATAGAAATAAAAATGAGACTGGATTAGGATAGGTCACAGTGACCGGGTTGCCTGGCTTCTTTTCATCTTCTGTGACTTTGAGCAA
This sequence comes from Drymodes brunneopygia, assembly GCA_013400955.1. Classification (NCBI taxonomy): domain Eukaryota; kingdom Metazoa; phylum Chordata; class Aves; order Passeriformes; family Petroicidae; genus Drymodes; species Drymodes brunneopygia. The sequence goes on along the minus strand of VZTZ01021311.1, from coordinate 461,595 downwards.
GTTACTTATCCTCTCATTATTCACCCAATACTTTGTGATTCATAATGTGCATTATAACTGCAGCTATGAAAAAGCGACTCTGGCAACCACTTGTCATTTATTTGGATTTTATTTTTTAAAATGTATACACCAACAAACTTCATAATCCCAGAACTTAACACAAAATATATGATTTTGTTCAATTTCTGCAGAAGCAGGAATGTACAGCAATGACTTTTCAACTGAGAAAAAACACATGCCCTCAATTTTCCTTATAAGCCTTACCAAAAGTGGGTTGTTTTCTCACAGCAAGTCCTGGAGTTCCACATATGTGGGCTATTTCTGGGCAACAGTAGAGAGATCTTCACAAATAAACATCATTATCCTTAGGAATGATTTGGGAAAAAATGTTGCGCACTAGAGACAGCCTTTCTGCTAACCATTTTTCTTTGTGGAAGAGTGGTTTTGAAGGCTCCTGCTCTGCTTAGTGCAACCATATAGGTTCCTTCCCAGAGTGATTGATGCTCAGTTAAACATTCCGCAGCCACTCCCATTCTCCTGGAAGGGAAGAGCCTCCTCTGGCAGCCAACAGGCAGTCACTTACAGCTGGTCCCACTCCGAAGAGCCAAGCTGGTGCCAGCTGAGCATCTCATAAAGCAAGAGAGGTGTCGGAGAAACTTCTCCTCTGGAATCACCACGCATTTCTAGTATGCTTTTCCCTTCAAGTTGCATATCTCAAAGCAATAAGTGAAGCTAAAATCTAGACAGGACATGACAGGAGCTGCATGGAAAAACACCTTTTTTGTGAACATACATCAACATGATTCTCTTCCATCTCACTTTGCTTTCTTTCTATTGAAATTTTATCCCCTTGTGCTCTATGGGATAGGGCTGTCTGTTATTTGACCCCAATGGCTCTTTGGGGGCAATAATTTTTGTTTCTGCCAGCATCCCTCACTAGGCATTAAGAAAAACAAGTGCAAGGATGACTGATGTAAATGTGTGCGTCCTGCACTTATGCTATGGCATTTCATGACATAGTTCCTAAAAGATTTCTCCATTCTGTTTATGGATATGGATATAACTATGCATCACAAACATCAGATGAATAATAAAAAAAAAAAAAAAAATCAGTCTTTTTCTGAAACAAGCAGTTTCTCTGTACGCTGCTGTGGTCTCTGGCAGCCTGGACAGAGGAGGGCCTGCAAAATGAAATGAATCATCATAACTCTTATATTGAGCATGAGTTCCTATGAGCGAAATATCTTGCTTCAGATGACAACAGTAAGAAAACAGCCCACTTCCCCTCCCCTTTTCATCCCCTCCAGAATGCTGTGCCTATTTCCTTCACCACAGACAGAAAGCTATTCTGCAAACAAAGACTGAGAAATATAACATTTTTCCTTTTATAGGCATTTTACAATCGCAGAGGTCAGCTAAACACTGTCTGTCCCTGATGAAAAGTCCATTCTTTTCCAGAACTAGGGAGTTTGAACAGAGGGCTGCATCTTCATCCAGTTTAAAGAG